>SZWC01007433.1:4001-31509 GCA_023375785.1 Penium margaritaceum
CCCCCCCCCCCCCCCCTTCCAGATCGGCCGACGATCCAAGTAGAGGGGAGAGGGGACGTCTTCCCCTCCTCCCCCTCCCGCTCTCCCATGGGCCGACGGCCCATGGGGGAAGAGGGGGTGTTTCCCTCTTCCAATCCCTCACGTGGCAGACGGCCTAAGGGGGGAGTAGTTGAGGCGTCCTCATTTCTCCCCTCCCTCAGAGGGCAGACAGCCCAAGGGGGAGGCGAGGAGGCGACCTCCCTCTCCCTCCTCCCCCCTCCCTCTGACAAGGGCCGACAGCCCAAGGAGGACATATATGCCCAATGGCCAGAGAATCACGCACTGGATCCACAGTGCGCTCCCCTGGTGTGCTTTTGGCCAATACAACAAAATCAACACCGACATTGTAGTGTATCCTTACGGTGCATTCTTCCTCGGTAAAACAACATGAAGCAGAGATTCGGACGTCTGCATAACCTTTGTACCTCGGCAGATGTACAAGCGCCCAGTGTGAAGTTTAGAAGTCTTCTGCACTCTTCCATACAACAATGAAACCGCATATCAACGTTTATCTAGTTGTAGGGTGCAATCATGAACCATGCATAGTATTCTTCCCATAATACTGTGTAACTCCATACATTCATTTTTCAATACTTGTCAACATCGTGCACCTCCACTAAGTTCACCCTTTCATAGCGGCCGCATGTTTGCATATTTCCAGTTCCATAGTCAACACAACCAATTCAAGTAGGAATAACATGGAATGTTCTTCCACACGAACAGAAACATGCATGTTCCAACTTTTCATTCTTGTGCGTGCGTGCTTTCATAAACCGTGTAGTAATAGACATGAAACAAATGAGTCAAAAAATCAAGTTGTTCTTCTTTATGCATTACATCACAAATCCAAAGTCGATTTCCTCAAGCACCTTCATGGTCATGTCCGTCTGTGGAGTGCACTTATGCACCCTCCAAGATGTATCCAAAGTCGAACACCTCAATCTGAACACTAGTATGTTTGTATTTACATCCCCAGGCTGAAGCAAACGCAGGAGAAGGAGATATACAATCTCCAACATGGCGTTCATTATGTGAATCTGAAAGAATGCTCAAAGTAACGCTGTCTCCACTTGGAATAATCTGAAAGATATCAGATTTCATGGCTACCTCTTCAAAAGGGAGAGAGCAAGGCAATATAAAAAAAGCCATTTCCGTGGTCTGCGCTTCCTGGGATTTTTCACCTTTAAAACATCCTCATTTGATCGTCCATCGCCTTCAAGAGCCTCGATGGCTTCTTCATCTAAGTATGATTCATCTGCAATGTCATTACCGTGCATACATATCAAAAGAAAGAAACATGACAACTGTGTGACCATCAAAATATGCGAGGAAGAGATTGAACCCGGCTGTCCAAGATAGAATGTCACTCTCATATGTCACATACTGTCAACAATGTCGTTGACCTCAAATGTCCTCTTCAGTCGCCTCCCTCAATCACAAGGAAAAAGGAACAACGTCAGATGTTGATCATAAGTGAGACCGGTCCATTATCCTTCATAAATAAGACAAACACTTTGACTTACTCGTTGAATCACACCTCGTTTTCTTTGCTTCCATGTATAGACTAAACTTAACATGATCGTTTTTTCTCAGATCTGTTGACCAATGCACACACATCTCAGATTGGCGCTCATGTCACAAAGATGGACTCCATACGCACCCTGGTTCACTAAATACCGCGTTCTCTTTGTGCAGCCTTGTCCATAATCTGCTGCTTCTTGTATTGAAGAAGCAACATGAGAACCTGAAAGTGTTCTTTGTTTGTGTATCTGAAAATGTGTGTGAGCCTGCTCAAGTGGGAACATTGCTGCTCCAAAATTGACGTGTTGATGTCAGCAACTTCCGCATCCAAATGTGGATCACAATTCTTCCGACACCATGCGTCTTTGTGACCACGAAAGTGAAACTCGACAACTAGAAAACACAGAAACGAGTATTAGAACCATGCATGTGCCTTTGACATAGGCGTAAGGACCACTAGCATACTTCTCTTTCTCACAATTTTGACAAATTCACGAATCTTTGGAACTTGTACTCGATCAGGAGATTGTGCAAATCGTGCAAGGCGGCACATGTAGTCGTAGTACACAAAAGGTGGAAACTCATGCACCGCAAAGGCCTCTGTGGGATAGTGAAGCACCATGGTAAGAGACTCAGCAGTAACCATCTCAGAAAAGGGGAATGGATACCCGCAACAGGTCCAAATAGCCTGCAGTGCACCTGGAACTCTACAAAGAACATGATTAAGAGCATAATGTCTGAGAGTGCATTGAGTACCAACGACGATTAGTGGCTCACGAGCCGTGTGCATGTCCAGTTTTGGATATTGTTTCTCGCATTCAAGTCTCCCCGTCGTGTTGTCAAGATCAAAATCACGTTCTGCAATTGCTTTCTCTCTGAGCTCCCCTGTTGTTGGCTTCCTTGACAAGAAGTCAGAAATGAGGGTCTTGTCAAACATGTCCTCTTCTCTTGTCCACTTGTTTTCACTCGAAGGATAGCCGTCCCACTTTACGCGGTACAACACACTTCCCTGCATTTTAGAAGCAAGAGATGAATATAAAAAGAATAAAACAAAGACGCTAGAGCACGAAATTAGTACATCACAACAGAATAGGAAAAGACCTTGAGCTCCTTCTTGGCCACAAGCCGCTCAACCCGGTAGACATCCTTGGTACCTCTGGTCCTCCTGTGGGCCGTCCAAAACTCTTCAACCTGGTTCGAGGTCTCAGCTTCCTGTTCTTTCATTGCTTGGACTGCATCCTCCGGCTGGTGTGCAATACAAAAGCCTGTCCTCCCAACTGGGATTTCATCGCAACCAAAAACTTGCCTCCCATAGACCGTCGTCAAGTATGCATCACCCACATATGAACAACGTGCTCTATACAACTTCGCATTACCGTCCACGGACAAGGCTTTGCCAGAAAATGGTGCACACCACCGGTGCACATGAGCCTTTTCTATTAGCTTTTCCCTCACAATGGGACAAACCTGTCCATTTAGCACAAAAGTACATGTTAGTGGGACACTTAGTCCACAAATGCCAGATCCGCTGATTCCTTACCGTTTTGAATGGGTTGTTGTAAGCCAACGTAGATCGATACCAACTACAATATCTGGATCAATGTCTCTTGCAAATTCTAGAAGCTTCCAACAAATGAATGCATCTTCAAATCTCTGACGGTTCATCACTGGTCTGTCGCACCGCCGGTTGATTTCATCCGGAAAGGCAAGCACTGGGTCATGCTCGTGCGTGGCATGGAAGATGTTGGCTTTGCAAATGAAGGGAATTTGTGCATAATACCTGCAACAAGTAGTTCCATATTCAGTATTTGATTGATCCTCGTATTGAAACTAATGTCTATGGGCCCAACTTACAGCTCGTTTTCATATTGTACAAAAATCTCCTTCTCAAACATTGTGTCTTCCTTATACTGGAAGTAAATTTTGTTGTCCTCTCCTTCATCATACGGAATTCGAGGCCCTTCCGGATCTTTCAACCAAGACGGCCAATATTGTATCTTGCACTCCTTCACGTGCACCTTTCCCCATGTCAATATTCCCGTACTCAGAATGAAAACGTATGGTTTCTTCTCAGCCATTGGTTTCACCTCAAGTTCACTAACAATTTTCGAAGCCTCACAAACCTTGCACCTGCTCAGCCTACAGCAAGCTGCAGCACCATGATTTTCAGCTGCAATGCATGATTCTTTGCCAATATGTGATACTTTTGCAAGCGCCTCTCTGAATATCCATGCCTCGTTCACACATAATTCACATGTTATTCTACGCCCACATGGAAGGATGTCTGAGACATGAGCCTTAATCAAACCATGTTTCACATCTTCAAAGACGGATGGGTATTCTTGATTCACCCCAGTCATAAGCGTCATGAATATAAACTGAAGATGAGTGGGTAGACATGAAGTCCCCTCTGTCAGGAAACCCTAGAATGTTGGAAGTCATCTTGTTGTCTTCAGATTTTTAGACCTGAAGAACATAGCCAAGACAAGCACGAGTCACGTTCTTTTCTCAATCCACAACAAGATGAACCAAGCACTCATAGCCAGAGCTGGTAGTGACGCCCATAGGTGGCAGATTTGATGGAGAGAATGGAGGAAAAAGGGGTGCACGATCCAGAACTTGATTGCCGCTAACCTTCATGAAACTTGAGACGACTGGAACTTGGCGAGTTTCACATAAACCAGCGCCCCTACCCACAACTTCAGACCGCTTGGGATGCTTGGAAATGATAGAGAACTGTGCAATGCTAGAAGTCAGCGCGATCCTAGGCTTCAGCCACAAGGTTTCTCAAGTCGCTGACAGCGCACTGTCGCAACTTGAGGCCTTGGCAGTGGCCGCAGTTTCTGTACTAGTGACGTGAAGTGTTGTTGAGGTGGCCATGTCCAAGCCCACGGCTGCGGCGGCGGCGGTGTTGAGAGAGGGACTCGAAAAACTATTTTCTTTGTCGTCGCGGTACGTGTCCACACGTTAACCGTTCGAACCTTGGGGCGACCAGTGGCTAACCGGCCAACAGTGGCTGACCTGCCAACAGTGGCTAACCAACTAATAGTGGCTGTCCGGCCACCACTGGGTGACCAGTCACCTGTGGCTGACTGGCCACTGCGACAGAGCATTTTGGCGGACGTCCACGATCGCCCATGGGTCCTGTCTCTGCGTCAAGACAGGACCTATGGGCGATGGACTAACATGTCGTCCATCCACCGGCGGGCAACCATTGGGCACGGCCGCGTGAAACAGCTCACCGGACGGTCAGCTGTTGATCGTGCAATTCAGCAGGCGACCCGCTAACCAACGGCCACGCGATCGCGTTGGCCGCTCGGCCGACCAATCGCGGCTGATCTTCAGCCACGATTGGACGTCCGACCGAGCCAACTGAGCTACTGACTGGCCGCGATGTCCAGTGGCCAACCAGTAGTTCAGCGACCGGCCGGTCAGATGTTCCGCCGCTGAACATCTGAGCCGCCACCCGGCCGGTCAGTACCGCAATCCATGTATAACCGGCAGGGCGGCTGGGCAGGTGACGTGGAAAAGGAAAAGCAAAGTCACTTTTTTGTGGTCCAAACAGGACCACTAAGTTTACCCTCCAAATTGCGAGGGCGCGATTTCAGCGCAGCTCATTGTTTTTACCAATTTCGGTTCCACAAACCATACGCGCCAGCGAACGGAAGCATATGCCAAATGAAAAAGGGGTTTTTCCTAATTTTCTGTTTCTATGTGTCCCTTCGGAAGCGCGTGGCAGTCCCAGAGTACCGCTACGTGGCGAACTGGGACCGCCCCCCCCCCCCCCCCCCCCCCCCCCCCCCCTCTTCCCCAGAACGTCCTGCGCCTCTTTCCCTTCCCGCGCCGCCTCTCCCCTCCTCCCGCCTTTCTTAGCCCTGCCTCACTAAGAACTGCATCTCGGACTTGCCATCAAGGTCAGGCTACGCCTGTCATGGCATCAGCAACAAGGACGAAAAAAAGAAGGAAAAAAAAGAGAAAACAAGAGGGTGCAGGAATAAATATGAAGGACGAGTCGCTGTTGACAGTGCAAACTCTACCATCATTACAAAACCAGTCTGCGTGAGCTCTCAATCCATGCAAACAGAATCCGGCAATTAGATTGGTGGCCTGAGTGTCTTCCAACCAAAGGACACACTAGCAGCGAATGGGTCTAAGGAGAGGAATCACATCGCGTGCAAAGAAGTTGTACACAACTTCAGATCCGTGAGTCTAATTGTCTTTGTTGAACTACGCAATTGTGCTACGGACCAGACCAAATTCCCACCTTCAACTAATTGATTATGTTTGCCCACTCGCATGTTGATGCAAGAGGAAACTGCAGAAGTGATCCATCAACCCTGCGAGTATGGGCTCTAACGTCCTCAAGTCTGCACGTCATGACTACGGGCAGAGTGACAGGTATAAAGGCAGAGAGATGCCATTTTTTTCACTCGCGAACAAGGAGATAAGCACGGAGTGGTTGGCTTACATGATGAACGACGCTCAGACGCTGATCCCAGATTTGCCAGAAAAAGATTCATGGCCCAAAATTGATCAAGTTGCCAAATCGACAAATTGTGATCCGAGCATGCTCTTTGCCCCAGTCCCCAGTGCAGTTTCATTCAACACTGGATAAGGAACGAGGGTATGGTGCATCAGGTCAAATGGATGTTCCATGGAAGTGAACACCATATTATGGACGAAACTTATCCAATGGTCAGGGACTGGTAAGAGCCATGCCATAAAAGCTGTCAAAGACGCCATGAAGTACGAAGAGTCGGAGCTCAATCGACGTAGGGCACTATATGATTTGTCACTCAAGCCTCGAGCACGACTCATTCATGAGAATTAGATGACAAGGAAGGGATACTGGTCTGGAATTTCTTTAAAAACAGAAAAGACCACATCAGGAGATTCCGGCGATTGTCAATATGGCGAGTCTTCTTCAAGCCAGATCCTGAAGTGGTTAAAGTCAGTTCGTTTTTTCAACACAGCAGGTGTTTCCTTCGTCACAACACGTGCATCAGTGAGTGCTGAAGATTAACAGTACATCCATGCTTTGTAACTAACAAGAGACCTTCCCATTCGTGTGAGCAGTCACATATGAGCGCATGCACGAGCTTGCTGTGGAGTCCATGGGACAGTTGCTGGATGTCCAGGATGAGATGTTCAGTTTCATCCTCGCCTCCAATGCATACAAGGTAATGAAAACCATGAATCAATCTTCACTCCACAAAACATGAAGATCCATGGCTAAATGATATTTCAAATTTTCTGCAGAATGGAAGAGGCACAGATCGAGAGGGAGGTCATTGAGAAAGACTACATCAGCAACGACCTCAATTTGGAACTTGCAGATCCGGCAGCCCTCTTTGCTCCTGATCAAGGTTTTGTTGATTCCCCGGATGAAGAGAATCCATCAGAGGTTCCAAAGATGATTCTTGGCAAAGTAAGCTTAAACCCAACCCTTGGCGTTAACCTCAAATCTGTTCATATTCATCTCAACATCTTGTGAAATCTTCCATTTCAGCAAATGTTGTGAATTTGGTGCATGCATCACAAAGTGCTCGATGGCAAGATCATCCCAAGGGACACCACGTAAACGTTGACAACAGAGGCCACAAAAACCATGCAAGATTTTTTCGCAAAGCTGACAAGCTGCATGAATCTCACACGGACAAATGGGAGAGTTGGCCACAATGGTGGGTACATGCAGATGTCTGATTGTGGTCGGTACAAATCCAAAAAATGACGTATGTCATTGTCCTTTATTGCTCAGGGTACCTTGGCAAAATGTATGCCGTACTTCCCAAGATCGTCCTCCACCTCCATCTCCTTGACGTTTCGTACATTTTTTATGAAGAGCCTACTTTTGGTGATGGTCCTTACCCAAATTCTACATACCAAGAAATATCCATCATAGGTGACTCTGTAATGAGAAGGGCGGTGATTTTGACGGAGTACTTCATCAGGGTCCAAATTCTTATCATGAACGACATTGATGTTGCAAAGTTCTTCCTAAAGTCGTACGACATAGGCCAATGGCTCGTGGATCACCCACTGGAGACAACTGTCCTTGTAACCAATGTTTTGCAAGGCCACATCATGCGACTCGAGCATATCCAGTGCGTTGGAAAGGTGAGCTCCTTCAAAGACCTGAAAAAAAACAAATGGAGTGAATCACCACACCTTAATTATCTTTGTCTTCTCTTCTTTTCCTCATCTACAGGATTCCTTGGAGCACGTAATGGGAAAGTTGAAGCATTTTACCATCATCCCCATTGTGCCATGGCTACAGACACAAAGGAGAGCAAGAAGATCATACAATCAGATGAAAGCATGCCTTGACCTCCTCCTTTCCCTTGGCCTCCTCAAAGTGACAGATCATGCATGTACGGCGACTACAACATCGGCCTTTCTCAAATCAGATCATACTTTCCTTTACCATCACACTAAATTTCTTGTGTTCTTGCAGCATTTACGAATAGCACAATAATTGTGAAGAAGGTTGTGCCAAATACACAAAGGGAAATCACAAATGTAATGCAGAACGTTTTCCTATCCGCAGGCATCCAATGCCATGCATTCTACACCATTGAAGAGATGGAGTGAGTTAATTGGTACACAAGAGAGCTTCGAATACTTTTATTTTCTACTTCCTGACATACTCCCACCATTTCGGGTTGTACAAGGACACTTCGACGCCATTGGCAGAGAAGGTTTTTGGTATACATCCTACAGTCAACAACACCACAAGGTATTTTGTCACACGTATTCGTCTATTTATTTATTAACATGTCTATCCTGACATTGACTTACTTCATCGTGGAATGAGCATGACCACAGTGAAACGATGGACTTAAAATTGTCTGAAACACCTCTTCTCCCTGGAAACAATCAATCAACTAGTGGAGCACGACCAGCACTGTCAAATGCACAAGAAGGTAACCCAAAAATTTTCAGAACTACACGGAAGACAGCCATTGGCATTTCACTTTTCACAGTGTGTTTTTTACTCTCACAGATGGGACCCAGATTGTCAACACCACTGAAAGACCTCAACAGAAACGGCGGCTGGAGGGGAGAAATCATGCACAAGGGAATGCGCAGCAGGGAAAATCAGTTATCTCTTCTTTTCAATGATGCAGGATCCCACCAAAACAACCAGCACGCAGTCTGGTACTTTGCTATCTCTTCTCTGTGGAGGACAGACCTCAAACCAGGTTTCTAGTCAAACAAGAACCAACAAGGAATCGGACCATCTGCATGACAGTGAAAGAACCCTCATCATACAATATGTTGAGTTGCTCTTTTTCACACAATATATTCTTTGAGGGAATCATTGCATTGAATTGGCAATACTTCATTCCTTGTACAGGTGGGAATGTTGTCACTGACTCCACCAGCAAAACGAGTGTACAAGTGAACACCACACAGGCTATGGAACAATGCACACCTACTTGATTTACGGCTGAAGGTCATTGACTCCTGAGGAATATACTATTGCTTTGGGACCATTTCCTGTTTTCCTTCATACTATCTGCAATCCCATATACACGAGATATTTGCATATGTCAGGTTGTCACTGACTCCCCACCAGCAAAACGAGTGTACAAGTGAACACCACACAGGCTATGGAACAATGCACACCTACTTGATTTACGGCTGAAGGTCATTGACTCCTGAGGAATATACTATTGCTTTGGGACCATGTCCTGTTTTCCTTCATACTATCTGCAATTCCATATACACGAGATATTTTCATATGTCAGTTGACTCACTCATAAGTTTACAGTTAGTGAATGTTTCCTGGATGAAGATGAACCAAAGGAACTTAACAGAGTAGACGACTTATTATCATGTATAAGCAAAATGTCTAGTACTTGCACTTTGATGTGTAACTGACCCACATTCATTTTTACAAAAGCTATAATCTTGCATTACGAAACTAGATGACCATTGATCATTGTTTGAAATAACGATGATGAACAAACATGTCATGAGGGAGGATTTGGGGGGGGGGGGGGGGGGGGGGGGTGGATGGTAGGTGACCATGGGGTGGAGTAGGAAGAGTTATGAAAGGAGAGAGAGGCTACTGCCGGGGGACCACGCACTCAGTGTGTTCTCAGTGTGTATTTATATGAAAACACAGTGCACTGTCCACATACACTGGCCCCACGCACTGGACCCATCCCTAGAGACTGCATGGCAAAGAAATAGTGAACTAAAGAGTGCCCAAGCGCCAACACACACAATGCACACACATTACATTTTCAGTGTACTTGAATGGTATGCGGCCATGGGATGGAGTAAGGAGAGGTAGGAAAGGGGAGAGAGGCTACTGCTAAAGACAGCACACTCAATACATTCTCATTGTATGAACAATGAGAATGTATGAACACATAGTGCATTTTGTATGAACACATAGTGCACTGCCCACACACACTAGCCACACGCACTGGACCCGTCCCTGGAGACCGTCGGAAATATAAGTAACGAACTTGAGAGCGCCCAAGTATAAACACACACTATGTACAGACACCGCATTTACAGTGTACTTTTTGTGTGAATGCTATGCGGCCCTGGGATGGAACAAGGAGAGGTAGGAGGGAGTGGCCACTGGTAGGGACAGCGCACTCAGTGTGCTATCAGTGTTCTTTTGTATGAACACAGCGCACACTGCCCACACACACTAGCCCTACGCACTGGATCCGTCCCTAGAGACCGTCGGACAAAGAAGTAAAAAACTTGAGAGCGCCCAAGTGCAAACACACACCGCACTTCCAGTGTATTTTGTGTGTGAATGGTATACGGCCATGGGATGGAGTAAGGAGAGGTAGGAAGGGAGAGAGTGACCACTGGTAGGGACAACGCACTCAGTGCGTTCTCAGTGTTCTTTTGTATGAACACAGAGCGGACTGCCCACACACACTAGCCCCATGCACCAGCCCCTCCATAGAGACTGATGGACAAGGTAGAGAGGAGAGGGAGTAAAGAGAGGTAGGAGAGAAGGGAGGGATCCACACAGAGCACACTGTATTTCTAGTGTACTGTGTAAGTGCTAAAAGAGGAGACATAGAGATTCATGCACCAGAAGCACACACTAGAAAACCAGTGTGTGAAAAGCCTGCGATTAATCATACCTCAAGGAGGAAGGAGGCGAGGAAGCTTCCTCCCTCCTAATCTCCGCCAAAGGGCATGGCCCCGCACACTAGCAAGACGGGTTGAAAATTGAAAATCTCCCTTCCGATCGTGCGCTAGAAGCACAGCGGGTAACGGAGACAGCGAGAAGTGGAGCGATCATAGCTCGATAATCCATGTGTCACGTGATTCTTTTTGTGACGGGGATTTTTCTCCAAAATGCCATGTATTTTGGACCCGGCTGGTTCCAAATATTGTCAAGGATATGTTCTTTCTGTTTGGCAACCGTTTAGGTACTATAAAAAGCAGTTTGAAGCTTAGACCAAGATTCAACTTTTTGTGGGATGAAAATATTTAAAAAAGAATCTCTCAATGCCACTAGCACTGGAGGCAAGGACGATTTCCTTGGTTGAACCCGAGGTTTGGCCTTGTTGGCCGTGGGTTCACCACTGTAAAAAGCGGCATGGAGCTCAGTCTAAGCTCTACAATGTTTTTAGAAGTTCTCAATCATTGTCCAAAAATATATTCCTCGTCATGGAAAAAAGGGGAAGACCGACAGTTTTCCCAAGACACCTTCCAAGTGGCACCGGGTGCCTCTTGGAAGGTTCCAAGCATCGAGCGAAAGATAAGGGGAGGCACTTGACGTGCCAAATTTATGTTCATTTATCATGAATCCTCAAGTTGAGGAATAATACGGTAACCATTTTAAAAAACATTTGAAACGGGGAAACTTTTGCGGTCGAACCCGAGTGTGTGGTCAAGTTGACCATGGGTTTCGACGCAGAATTCTAAGAGCTCTAGTTGAGATATTCCGAAAACCAGCAGTCCTGGTTTTCTTTGTATTTTCTGTTCCGAAGCACAAAAAGGAGGAAAACTGACAGTTTTCCATGTCCTGAACGGAATTTGTTTTGAAATGATTTAATGCAAGAATTGTAGCACCGACAATGCCTAAATTTTGGTGGATTAACCTCAAAGTTTGAGGTATTCTGTGAGAAACCCCAGAAAGGTTGACCTTTCAAAGCTACACCTGGCTCAACGCAGGTTGTGCAGCTGCTAAACACATATTGTTTGCGCAAAAGAGCCACTACGGCATACACCGGGTTGCAAAATCACAACGATGACATCCATTGAGACGCATTATTGATGAAGAATAATAAAATTACCAAACGTACTACGACCACTCATCTACTTACTACAACAATACAAAACGTGCAAACTGCACAAAATGAGTGTCGATTGCACGGTTACACAGGCGTCGACCACATCAATGGCGTAAATGCCGATTGCACTGCGGGAAATAGCACACATGCTAGTTGCACACACCGCGCTTTTCGGTGTCGAATGTTGAGAAAGTGCCAGTTTCACTTTAGTCACAGATGCCGAATGCATTCGTGAAGCTAGTGTCGATTGCACTGCTCATGGTCTACAGAGGTATGACCAAAACAAAGCCGGTTGTGAATCTATGTGGGTGCCGATTGCACCAAGGATACAAGGCGAGTAATTTGTGCTTGGATTTCAGAAAAAGAAGAGTATGAGTGCCGGTCACACTCAACACACACGAGATGGTGAAAATCCCTGCACAAGGGTCAAGCGCCCAAAATTGACAAGTGCCAGTTGCACTGGAAGCAATGGGAGATGCAACTGTAGCATTCCAAAAGTGCCAAATGCACCATTACCATCAGCGTTGAATGTATGGCTGATGATTGCGTAAGTGAAATTGTTTACACGTATGTCGAATGCACTGTTGTAATAAACGCCGATTGCACTATTGACAAAAGCTGCCGGTTGCATTTTTGTCATGGGTGCCGAATGCACCACTCACGCGAGTGCCGAACAAAGTATGGCCATGAGTTACAATTGGGCTAGCTATGCTATTGTTGATGTTACAACACATGTTATAATAAGCCGATTGCACCAATAACATGGGTGCCGATCGCACCCTGTTGTATCAACTAGCAAGAACTAGTGAGCTCTTTACCTAGTCAGGCTAGCTTGCAATAGACCACGAAATAACAGCATACGATTAATGCGCGGTGTAGTTCTATGGGCAAGTGCGTCAAGCGCATTATTCGAAGCACCAAAAATACGCCGTTTGACGCTTGTAATGTCTCTTGAAAAAACCGAGGATGATCATACTGTCAAATTCTTCAAATGGAGAACCGATAGGCGTGGCTAGAACAATCACAGACGGCTGGGGTTATCAGCTGCATACGCGAACGGTGTAGCACAAACACAGCAATCTCAGTCGTCACCGACAGTGACGACCATTTTACGTTAAAAAATTCACCCTGCCGATAGCACTATGGAAAGATACTTCCGAAAGAAGTACAAACCAAAAATTCAAACGGACAAGTCACATCTGTGACCAGGACGATTTTCTCAAATCTGGACCATGCCAAAGGTGGACGAACTCCTTTGTATCCATAGATGGGACGTGCACCAGCTCCAAAACATGTGCGACTTTCATGACCGCGAGAGGTCATAGCACATGACCGAGTGCTGGAGAAAAACCTCTTTCAATGGGTCGAGGTATGCGATTCATACCATGGTATTTCAGTCACGAGAAATTGGGTACACGGAAAGCGTGGAAAACGTGCACGACATACACAAAAACCTCGTCCACTAACTGTTTGTGTGTCAATCACGACATCAAGTTATGGATAAGTTAGATGGACGAGTGATCATAACGCTTTTGTGATATTTGATCAAGCTGACGATATGAGCTGATGTTTTGGATAAAAGATGACGACACCATTTCACCAAACAAATGCTTTGGTCGACACGGTGCATGTTCTACAACAGTCGTACGTCCCATTGCGCTACAATGTTCAAAGGCCAATGTGATTGTTTGATGACTAAGCCAGTGTCATGACTATGTCATGAGATGTTGAACATATCTGGTGTGTTAGCACGCCGACTTCAATAATCAAGGATTGACATCGTGCTGTCTGTGCAGAGTGTGTGCAAGATGCATAAGTACCTTCTGGATTTTCTGTACATCATTAGTCATGACCGATACAGACATCGGTCCATGATTGAACGAGTTAAGGATGACATCCCTAAATCAATACTTAATGCCAAAATCATTGACATCGTATCACTCGGTGAGTGATGGATACAAATCGTGCTACCCGACTGGTACGGACAATAAAAAAGGTACATGAGTGTACCGACAACCTGTTCAGAAGACAAGGATAACTGTCAATGGAGGTTGTAAACACGCCAAAGAGGGACGGAGACTCTTCTATGGGTCCTCAACGGTTGAAGATGCCATAGTGCGGTGGTCGAAGACTGCAAGAGTCACTTTCTGCATATGACGAGATCGAACGAATGTCAAAAGTGAAAAAATTTGAAGGTGACATCTTCAGTCTATTCTCACTCGATGGATGAACATGTCATGGAATTTGATAGAAAAACTTCAAGAACCGATGTCGGTGACATGAGTTCATCCACGATTTTATGAGAAAATGAGCGATACTCCTTTCCACTAATAGAGTTCCAGAGTACTATGACGTTCTCATAGGTTTCTACAAACCAGATACGACATAGTTGGGATCATGTCAAAGTCTAGGTTTTGTGTTCAAAACTTATGACCGTGGAGACGATCTATAAGCCGACAGCGTTATGCTAACAGTGTGTTAGCACCTACATCTTGGTGGTCCGACCGACCACACGAGTCATAATCAACACCGAGGCAAAATAATGACCAGTGTATCAAAACTGTTGATGTGAACGGACTCTTCAAGATGGGCCTTGAGAAATGATATTTCTCATCACATTCTTTTAATGTTTTGAGAAACGTCTCTAAGTTGAGGGCATCGTGACATGGTACACTTGTCGTGTACGTCACGTTCTTCAAACATCATGCAAATGGATTCCGGTCATATGAAGGCATGGTGTAGCACTGCTATCTAAGTTTTTTAACAAAACCAATCTCCGAGAGAGATCATAGCGATAATGGTGTAGTCGAACTACGCTTTGATGACCCAGAATGTCATGGTAAAGTGATTGAACTCACTAGGCTCTCGAGATGGTTCAATTAAGGTACATTGCTGAATGCAAGTACAATATGTTTTGGATGTCGTTGCGGTGGTATCCACAACGGTGGTTGTTTGTCGGATGTCCTCGATGAGGGTGATCCCCTCTACAAGTGCCTTGGGTGAGGCATATGGAAAACACTCTATTGAGTGAAAGTACTGAATGTACAAAACAGAACACATTGAAGCAACATGTTTTGTTGTGACTTGGCAAACACAATCTGTGACAGGTTTGTGACGGGTTCCCGAATAGAACCTTAGGGCGTGATGACATAAGGACAGAAGGACTTTGGAACTGGTTATTCCAGACTCACCGGATGTGATTCGGGGGTGTCTGATCACAATCACACCGAATTGACATCCGAACGGTGTTCTTCCAACTTGTGCCGTAATGATTGTGATCATGGTACACTCGTTTGGTGAATACCGTACGATGAACAATTCATTTGTGGATAGAATCCATGGTAGTTGAGATTGGTTATCTCAGTGAACCTAGTTCAAAAGCATTGTGCTTTTGATAGGGACGTGAGCGGCAACCTACGGTATCCATTTCAGACATAATTGAGGGAATGATGGTTGAGAACAATATTATCTAGGTCAGAGCATTGTCGTGTCTAATGATGGACTTTGACCGCAATTGCGTATGCCAGACGACCAATGTCGCCTCCTTCAAAGATGAATGCATTTTTTGAATGGAAAAACAAGTGTGCTCAGCAACTATGTCTTAGGATCTTGGTCCCTCCCAACCTTAAGAAAGAGCTAGCATGAGAGTTACATGGGCTTAGTGGAGCTTGTTTGAGTTCAGCAAACGAACTCATAGGTGCTGAGAGAGGTCTAGTAGACCTACGCGTGGTCATGAACACGTGGTTGCAAACCGAGAGGACTGATGTCCGGATCTTGGATTGACAATGTTGCGGGAAGGTACCACCTCGATAACAACCTCTTGGAAGAGATCATGTCCGAATGACATGGGAAGTGTTGTCTGGACCTGGACAGTTTTCACGAGGACGCCCAGTTAATTGGTCGCAGGGATGCTCCTTACAAAAGGGGGAGGAGGCATCACCACAACAACTTGCTGAACACATACCACACAGAATGTGGGAAAATTCATTCTTTGTACCCTCTTCCAAACTGGCAAGACATTGTTGACAATGTACGTCCCCAAAGGCATCGACCATGCCACCAATACACACATGTGATGAGTATCCGTTGAAGGCTCACCAACACATGTAAATAACGTACAAGGATTGTACGTGTCCCATCTTGGTAGGAGCCAAGGGATCACGTGATCAAAACTGGATGTTGTATGCAAATGGCAATAATCACAGAAACCATAAGTGTGTGGTTGATTGTGCATGAACGTGACGCAACCGTGTTGCGGGTGACAAGAGTTCACACGTGTGATCTTGTTTGTACTTCTTGTTGCATGGTTTTCATCGTGAAGTACGCTATGATCAAACCTCCATGAGGAAAGACAAACCGGGACGGTTCAAAGTAAAGCAACAGAAATGTAGCGTACGGACCATTTTTACGTTTAAAATGGTCGGCAAATAATTATCAGATACTTCAGGTACTCGAGGCTCAAGTTTCGAGGATCCAAAGCCCGGAAATCTATCTTACGCTAGAGCCTGGTCTGACTCTAGCCTAGAAAGTATCTGTTGCCGGATTCTAAGTGAAAGGAGTGCCGCGATACATGATCCATCGCGTCACTCCTCCTCCACTCTTAGCTTGGCGCTAGGATCCTCTTCCAGCGTGGCAATTCCACGTGGAACTATTAGGGTAGGATTATTGTTTTATGCCCATCCCTATGATGACTATGTCCATTTGTGGCGCGGTTCGTCTCAGCCAAAATGGGTGAGGCCACCATTCGCTCCTCCTCCTTGGACTACACTTTCTGAGGGCCTAGGTTTTGGGGTTCAGAAGTTAGTCACAAAATGGACCTCGTCCTTTACATCTCGGGATTACGTTAACGCTTGCATGGATATGTTGTTTTTTTATCTGTGCACTGCGTCATGCATACTATGACCTCTCGGCTGGTCTACATGCTCGTGGAGACGACTGACTGGATGGACGCTCAAGCCGATGGTGTGTTGTTTATTGGAGTGGACGTGTCGCCATGAGACCGAGCATGTGGTTCTCCTCCTCCTCGTGCTTTTGATGCTGCACCCTCGCATGACCAGCNTTACGTTAACGCTTGCATGGATATGTTGTTTTTTTATCTGTGCACTGCGTCATGCATACTATGACCTCTCGGCTGGTCTACATGCTCGTGGAGACGACTGACTGGATGGACGCTCAAGCCGATGGTGTGTTGTTTATTGGAGTGGACGTGTCGCCATGAGACCGAGCATGTGGTTCTCCTCCTCCTCGTGCTTTTGATGCTGCACCCTCGCATGACCAGCTCCATCAGCAGCCACCCTTGGTTATCACATCATCAGTAGTCGTAGTTGGCTCTCAAGAGCAGTGTAGTCTGCGCCTGAGTTCGGGCAGCCGTAACTCCACATAACTATTTTCCTTGCTGATTTCAACTACATGGCTGCGCTCGTAGCGTGCTTATTTTGGTATGGTCTAGTTTAGGCAACCCGGGCATTGTCTGTTTTTAGGCAAAACGGACAACGCCTGGGTTTTGGGCCGTCTGGTGTTTCGTAGTGCTCACCCAAGAAATTCTACCAGACAGGATAATGCTAGGATTTTCCCGGTTTGCTGGTTTTTCGAGTTACAAGCATCATAGAGCTTATGTGAGGCTATAACTGAGAGGGATCTCAATTAGCTTCTCATTCTTCATTCCTAACCAGTCATTGCTTCATTCCAACTGCTTTCTGGCGCTAGCTCTGGAGCGTGCACTTTTGAGTAACAAACCAGAGCTCTCACGCTTAGACTCCAATGCAGCAAACTAAGGGGACATACTGAGCAATGAGCGTGGGTTCCCGCACGCTGCATCAGCAACGCCACTTTCCCAACGTACGCACTAGCTAGTCCTTCTTGGTATCTGAGCCGTAGCGAAGGAGACGCTATCGTGATGCCAGTACGAGTGTACTGATTCAAGTCTATAGTTTCTTTCTCACCCAAGTTTGAATTGTCTACGCCTGCGTGTTCATCTTGGTCCCTGTTGTGGTACCATGCCCTCTTGTGTCAACATCCTTTATGCTTGCATCAATGAATTTTGCTCTTGTTCATGCCCTTTTGGCACCTTTGCTCCCTACCCTGCCTCCCTATGCGCACGCTCTTGGATAATGACAAAAGATGACATTACTAACCTTTCTGGCTCCTGTTCCCCCTGGATTTCATGTAGGCATTGACGTCCTGAGTCTTGCAGCCAGCATGGTACATCCCAGCTCTTCACCGAAATACTTACACAACGCAAAAAGGTTCTATTTTGTTCTTCAAATTTGAACATCAAGAAAGATGGATTCTGCCCTTGAAGCTTTCGGTGCAACACTATTGGCACATGGACCTCACACGATAAGAGACAAAAAAAGATACCATTCATGTTGAACTATGGACAATGTTGAATATCAGATGCATGATTTCCACGTGGAGCATGGTGAATCATGTTTGTTCACCAGCTTCCTCATTGAAAATTTGTCGCAATGTGCTAGAACTTCCATCACAAGCCAAGGCATGGTAACTCGATAGTCTGGTACACAACATTTGAAAGTTATAAACAAAACTAAGTCTTCAGGGGAGATTTTCCTCGAATCGATTGAAATATAAATGTGTACAACCCTGTACTATGAAGGGACATGTCATGATTGTAACTTTTTTCCAGACATGCACAATGAACGGTTCCCTTTGTGAGAAGCTTTTAACACCTGCATACAAGTCTAAAAATCCTTGTAATGTGGACGATGCAGGTCATCCCTAACAGACCAAAATATCAATGTACAAGGGGGAAAACTCCATCGAGGAGATCACTCCACTGTGAAGGTACGAGGAAAACCTCCTCATCCTGGGAAAATGGAGATAAAACCACCATTGAGAAGGGGGGAGAGGGAGGGGGGTACAGTAACATCACATCTAATTGAGCCAATCGCATGTATAGAACTGATGCCCCTTTGTGGTTTGAAGGCTCGTAATATCCATAGCCTATAGACACTTTAGTCTACCAAGGTTAACCCCATGATTAACTATAACATGGTGTGTTTGGGACTAGCCAAGACCTTCCATTAGGCTACACGTGCATATAGTCTTGGAGGCTTTCTTCTTTTCTATCAAAGAATGTCCAACAAGCCATAAGCTACTAACGCCTTGGGTTTCATCAAAGCTAGTAGATAACATGGTTGTCAATGACTAACTCCGTGTCATTGGATCGTGCGTGTGCCTGGAGACAACCACTTATGCTCACATTGTGCTTATCCCTAATCTCCTCACATAATCCTTACACTATCTATGTGAGGAGCATCTAGAGATGGCCCTCACGTGCTATCCGAGGCATCTGGTATGAGATATCTAAAAAGAGGTGGGATCATGTTATCATATACAACTGTTCATTGTGGTGAGAAGCGTCACTTGTAGTGAATGGTCTAGGAAAAACAATGTATGCAATGAATCAACGACACACTTCTTGCCCATAGGGCTAAGTGTGACAAACTCGGTGTGTGTACATCTGAGGTTATCTGTTCCTTTCAAAAAGAAGTTGCATATGTGCATACCTCTAAATTGAATCACAATGTATTGTTTAAAAATCACTACAAAGCTCGTGAGTTCAGGTGATGTTATCATTTGCACACTTAACACGTTAACATATGGTAAGATGTTGTGCGTGAGCATGTTGCATCATACAAATTCCTGGTTATGTCCAGTGATATACAATAAACATGAGCTGAAGTTTTAACAAAGGCTCTAGTCATTGTAGTTGTAATGACATTGTACATGTCGGCAGTCTGTTGTATGATATGCCAAGCTCATTTGTGGTTTGTGGGTGTAAACAGTCCGTATGCATAAATTGTTCGTGGTCGATGTACCTCCCCTGCATACTCTTTGTGCATGGTACACCAATCATGGGACAAAGGGGGGTGGTGTCCTTTTGGATCTTGTCTGCACGTTTCCTTTCCCTGGACTTGTTTTACACTTGCGCAAGAGACCGGGCAAGTTGTACTTTGTCATAGGCGGAGCCAGATTGGCGTTCNTGTAAACAGTCCGTATGCATAAATTGTTCGTGGTCGATGTACCTCCCCTGCATACTCTTTGTGCATGGTACACCAATCATGGGACAAAGGGGGGTGGTGTCCTTTTGGATCTTGTCTGCACGTTTCCTTTCCCTGGACTTGTTTTACACTTGCGCAAGAGACCGGGCAAGTTGTACTTTGTCATAGGCGGAGCCAGATTGGCGTTCGTTATTTGTCCATGTGACCTATCACTTGGTCTGGCCTTGGAATGGCTACCACGAGTGGTCCGCAATAGACAAGGAGCCATGTGACAGTGTCCTATGGCACGCGACATGTTTTGGTTCTTGTGGCAGTTTCTCCATTCTCATTTCAATTTCTTTTGCATTTAATTGGCTCACATGTCGCTGGTCTGGCTGACAAACATGCCGTTGACTTTTATTATTTTCACACATGATCTTTAAATTGTGTGGCCAGTCCCGACTTTTATGATTTGCACACATTCCGCCCGATTTCTCTATCAACTCACTTGTAATGTTTCTTGCCTCTAAATCTGGCTCAATGTTTTATTGTGGTGTGGTATGGCCACGTGGTTTTGTTTGACCATCTTGTGGCCACCACTTCCCACGGTTGCCACGTTTTCTGTTCACCATGGTCATGGTTGTTGAGAAGCCATGAGACATTCGTGATGTGTTTTGCGTTACAAAAACTTTAGGGAAACACAAGGTATTTATCTATTATACTCTTAGACTGGGATTGATTCATAGACCATGTAGAATAAAACCAATATTGCACCAACCATGTATCCCTCCCTTCCAGATTTACCTCATAGAGTCATTTACTAACCCAGCAAGTGTGTCGACGATAGGGGCTTAGACCCGTTGTATGCCAAATCTGATCTTTCAATGCTCTACACATATTCTTGATTCTTGAATACATCCAGATCACTATTTAATAGGGAAACCTTTTTCTGGGCTAGGCTTGCATACCGCCACGAGCCACAACATTCTTTCCATGGTAGTCGGGCCTGGTAGGTGGTCGACACTTAATGAACCCATAAACACCCCAGTGCATGCCATTGATTGAATTGAGCTGGCTCGTTTGCAAATGGTGGTTTGACAATGTTCCAACAAAACATTTTGGCCACCGATGGGTACAACCTGTTAATGGAATATAGCTTTCCATCACCAACGATTAGAACAGGTGAAATGAAATGTTGCCTGTCCCTGTTGTAGCATTGGGGGAAGAATCAAAAGGGATCAAATTTCATAAATTTACTATTCTATCTCTGCAAACATGGACATTTCTTTACTTCCTTTTTGGAACACCGGACACAAACATGCCGTTGGACTCGATGACAAAATTCTTGGAGGGCGATTACGCCTTGGGGCCGAATGAACCATTGAATATGTTCCCTACTATCTTCTCCTTGTTCTCATGCACCTTGATATTCCTCCCTCCTTCCTTTATTGGTTTAAACTCCTACAGAGGAGAACCTCCACCCGCTTCCTTCTAAACGACACTTTAACGAAGCCTCTTCAGTTGCGCTCCAGATTCCACCAAGGATACCCTGTTTCTCTCTATATTTTCATTACCGTGGTCAAGCCAATGCCATACATATGTCAATCTCGTCCTGTAGGAATACCAATTTCATCCTTGTTCTTAGACTCTGGTTGGAATTAGTCACAATGCCATCCTGATCCTTACCTTCCCTTGTGAGGTCACTCTTTCAACTTAACTCTCACACATTGTTGCCTCCTTCGCAGATTTCCGTACCAACAATAGCAAGACCTTGTTTACACAGGCAGTCACACCCATGAAACTACAACCTTGTCGTACGTCACTCCCCTGTAACCTTTCCACATCCTTGGCCATATTTTTAGCCCCAAGCTAGACCCCTCTCACACACTGAATTCTATCCCTAAATGTGTGCAAGTGGCTGTCACCATATGTGCGATGTCCAGAGTCCACGTCTTAACAAAAGTGGCCACTGTCAATGCCTAACTCAACTAGAAATCTCAGTCATGACATAGCATTTACCCTCCCACCCGCTATACTCTTCATAAGTTAGACAATTGCTCCTTAACTTCTTTTCCTTATACCCCACTGTCACGGGCCTTTGGTTGTACTCCTTCGAAACGGTCATGCCTTCGACGAGAGGAGGACTTGGGCTCATTCTGCTTCTCTCCTTCTTGTAGCACAATCGACTACATGGGGATGTTACGTTCTCTCAACAGGAGAGATGCAGTGGAAACGTGACACACCCTTCACCCAATCCTTCCTTGAGATGGACCACTTCTTCCTCTTCCATCCTTTCATCACCAGATTCAAACTTTCCTTGAGCCATCATCTGTGGAGAATCATTTGCAAACAGTTCCATTGCATCCAATCATGGAATCCCCTTTGCTCCCCCCTGTTTGAGGAATTACAACAAGACTATGCTGCATACAACCACTTCATTTGTGAAACAAACACTACCCGTGTTGGAATCTTTGCGTCAAAACGATGGCTCCTTAGCGATAATATCACCCTTGGATATCTATTTTTCTAAGCCTTCTCCTCCTCCTTCTCATATTGTCAATGCACGGCTTTGGACAACCTTTCTTTGTTGTTTATATCATGGCCCCGAAGCCTCCACGCAGGCAGTTCTTTCTCTCTACCCCATACATTTACACAATGCTTCACCTTTACTGGCCTTATCAGGCTTCCCAATCCCGGGATGTTCCATTTTCATCATCTTGCTTCTCAGGCCTTCCGTGTCTTGTCCTCCCTCCATCTTCATCTCCATTCATGGGCACGTTCAAACATGATGGGTACGAACGACCGACTAGCGTGTTCGTAGAAAATGATCAATTGATTTTTGACTTACCAGCTAGACCCAAGCTTCCTTCCAATAGAGGTCCTTGGAACTCCCCGCAACTTCTCAATATCAACAAAAGTATTAAGGCACCATAAAGATTTTGCTTGTCGTGTGAAACTCGCAGGAAGGAAAATGACCTCGACACGTGCTTTCATTGGTTTTCTCATTGTCGCAGAAAATCTCGCTTCCCTGATGGCAGGGAAGGCTGAATACAAAGCTAGCTTGTCGGGTGAAGGGAGATTGGCGAGCAAGGCAGAAACTACTATGAGCTTGACTTTGCTATGTCGCCAAAAGGCACGCCATAAATAGCAATGTTTGTGGTTTTTTTTTTCCAAAGTGATGCCCCAGCCAAAGCCGAATTGAACTATCTGTCCGGAGTGGTTAGAGGGATTCGAACGCACAAAGTTGATGAGCGCCATGTTGATAGTGCGGCGAGTTTACCATTTTCGCCACAACCGTGTTGATTATCGCTAGTTGCGAAGCATACACTAGCCTTTTAAACTGAGATTTATGACTCGAGTTATTCATGGTGGCTCACCAAACTTGTTCGACTAACTTGTATAAGAGAGACCTTTGCCCCTACCGTCTTTCCCCACCCGCCTTGCCCCTACCTTTGAGCACTGCTTCCTCCTCTGGAGCATGCTCCATGTTCCCACTTTCCTCCCGTACAGAATATACGTGGCCTCTATCCCTAGCTTGTATTGCAATCCAAATGATAGAATGTTAGGCTCGTTTTATCATCTGGCCTACGACTGTGCTTGGTCACTCATTCACTCCTCCTTCTTCCACCTTATCCAGCGATTATGTTGAGACCATACACAATCCTATTTGACACCAATGATAATAAAAGATTCTCCCTGGACCCTACAACATCACATCTTGTTCATTTCTTGAGTAAGAAAGCCAATGCCGGCCTTGAGCATTTCAAAGCCGGATCCTTTTGTCCACGCAAGCCTTCCATGTAGGAAAATCCATCATTATAACCACACAATATGGTGGAAACGTTATATTAGTACCCCTTCCCTTCGCAGATGGGTACTTACCGGCGGCCGGGGTGCCTCATGAGCTTGTTTTTTTGCTCAGGTTCCCCCCCCCGCATAAGCAGGTAACGACTTATAGGCAGTGGTAGATCAGCTTTTATTTCGAGAATGTTTGATGCCCCGGGAGGAGTCACGCTTCATGCAATCATTTGCTTTCTTTCGAGCGACGTCCGCCACGTCTCCTTACTGCCCAGCTTTTAATGGTTTGCGCCAACTCTCCACAGACTGGACGCCAATTCAACTGAACCCACATGGCGAGACACGTGCCGACTCTTGGGAGCCACAACAACTAAGGGGAAGTCGGCCAGAGGTATTCGAAGACGCGTGTCGTTTTCCTGCTTCTCTTTCAGCGAGGATGCTGCACGTCGACAGCCTGTTTGCCCACGTTTCAGAAAAGCAGGCTTCGGTGGCAACTTCTTTGAGCTGCACCTGAAAAAGGTTTGCCTCTTGCGGGTGCCATTGCTGGGTGGATAACCTGCAAACCCGTTGACGAAGTTGCTAGTTGCGAATCAACTTCTGATCGTCTGTATCAGAGCTGAATCTGACTTCCTCTGCAGCTGTACTTTTGGGGAAATATCTCAGCCGATTATCCGATTGTGCTACATCGGCGACAATCGCAGGAGCAAACCACTCCTTTGACGAACACCCCCACCCCCAATATAATTAAATGGAGTTCAGTAATCAAACTACGATCATTCTTCCTCACCACTCTTTCATTATTACATCCGAAAGCACACAAAAAAAGCCCTCTTGTGGGGCCCAGTTTTCCGATTTACATCGTGCCTGTTAGTAGGCCTGCTGTATGTGATCGTCCCAACTGCCGGGAAGATCAGATCCCTCGACCCCATGCTTCACTGTCATCCGAGCCGTCAAGCCTGGCCGACTTTGCATACGTCACCTGTACACGCAGCCTTTGCGGTACAGATCATGTGCATCCCAAACTCAGACACTGAACTTCCGACCATTGCTGCTTTGAACGATGGATTTCGGCACATGTGATCTAAACGCGTAGTGTTCCCCACACCATGTGGAGAAGCAATCAAGGATTACCGCGGTCCGACGTAACGCGGCTGGGCCCACGCTCATATACGACTCATGCGCATCATTACCCTCACAGTCGATCGAACTCAAGCCACAGTATCGACAAAAGTGAAAGCAACGGTGCATAAATCCATCAACCACTTTACCGCGTCTGTGCTCCCTCACTGCAANNNNACGTAACGCGGCTGGGCCCACGCTCATATACGACTCATGCGCATCATTACCCTCACAGTCGATCGAACTCAAGCCACAGTATCGACAAAAGTGAAAGCAACGGTGCATAAATCCATCAACCACTTTACCGCGTCTGTGCTCCCTCACTGCAACCACCGCGGTTCGCCGCCACACCAACTCTCAAGCCCACCGGAAGCTCCGTCAATCGCGTATCAACCACCGAACGCCTCCGACACTCCTACCCCTCGACTCCTAGCGCCCTGCTTCGATTCCCTACGGCTGGGTACGGTGCGCTTCACTCACTCCGTTAGACGCGAATCAGCGCCGAACTCCGCCTTACATCGCCCGGACACCCGAGGCCGTCACCCACGCCCACGCACACCGCCCCACACACCCTAGGCTACACTCGCCTACCAGTTAACTGCCACTTCAATTCTGAATCCCGGCTAACACGAGCCCCAAGTGCTCGCCTTGCACCCCTAGCCCCTGCGCTTCGTGTACGACCGAAGACGTGGTCGTCTTCATTCCTGCTCGCCCAAAGTTTGCGTTTCCGTCGCATCTGCAAGTTCGTGCGCTTCAGCTACTCGAGAGCGCCGAATTTGACGATCACAACAAACGCGACGCGACTCGGTTGGCATCTTAGCCAGGACGCAGAACGCTTTCTTTCAGCAGTTCGAGCAGTGAACAGCCGCACCATGTTCGAGGGCCCCAGTATGGCTCCCGCCTATCTGTTGCCTCCCGCCAAGCGCCTTTGTGTCGGAAAAGGTGCTCCGTTGCAGCACCCAGTGGTAGGGGCGAGAGCGACAGCAGCGGCGGGGGCAGCGACAGCAGGCGACATGCGCGCTCCCGAAAGAGCCGATCCGCTGGCGTTTTCACCTGCAGGGGTGGCCAAGCTGCCACCACAGGTCACGGGAATGCAGCAGCCGCCGGAGCAGCAGCAGGAGCAGCAGCAGGAGCAGAAGCAGCAGCAGCAGCAGGAGCAGGAGAACGAGGAGCAGCGACTGAAGGGGCATCAGCAGCAGGAGCGGCAGCGCCCGTCACTGGACTCGCTGGGGGAGGACCTGCTGCTGCATATCCTGCGGCTGGCGCAGCCGACGGCGCGCGAGCTGTCGCGCATGGCGTGTGTGAGCCGAACGTGGCGCGGCGCGTGCTACTCGCCCGTGTTCTGGACCAACCTGCACGTGGGCGCGGGCGGGCTGCGGCCCGGCGTCGAGAGCCTCGCGTCCCGCTGCAGCCAGCTGGTGCAGCTGCGCATCGACGACCCCAGCTGCGACCTTCACGTGCTGCACCTCATCCTTCTTGCGTGCGGGAGCACGCTGCGGAGGGTCGTGATAAATTGCAGCGGTGATCCGACGGCCGACAACGAGGCAAAGATCTGTAGCATCCTGTGGATCATCAGCTTAGACTGCAAGAACCTAGACACCATCGACCTGCTTGCCGACGACACCAACAAGCCCTCGCCTGCTGCTGCTGGTGCTGCTGTTGTGGATAATGGCGTCCCTCGGAATCCAGTCTCCCCACAGCACCCCAAACCTTCATACGCCTACCTCGAGAACAAGGCCCTGTGGTACCTCACCAACAGCTGCCGTAATGTCCGCAGCTTTGGGTGCCTCTGCCCAGGCGGCATCACCAGGCAGGCACTTTACCTAATCGTGATTGCATGGCGGGAGCTCAACTGCCTCACGCTCCACTGCGCAGGGCTTTCCCTCGACGACCTCCTCTCCCTGCGCAAGTGCTACTCTCTCCGTGAACTCGAACTCGTGGGTGGCGACCTGCGCAAGATCCTCGGTTCTCCTGCTGCGTTGCAGAAGCAGCTTCAAAGAACCTTCCTGGCACCTTCCGCCTTGGCCTCTGGTGGTCGAAGCACCATCAGCAGCCCGTCTACAGCTGCCCTCGTAGCAGGAGCAGCTGCAGTCCCGGTGGCCAGCGACAGCATGCAGCTGTCTGTGTCCACAGTGGTTCTCTCAGACATGGCCTGCGAGCCGCAGGACCTTGCAGGCCTTTGCCTCTTCTGTCCGTCTCTGCAGCGGTTGCTGCTGAGCAGGTCAACGTGGGCACGGGGCACGGAGGGCGCGGCGCTGGAAGTGGTGGCGCTGCGGCTGAAGCAGTACCAGCAGCTGCAGCGGTGGCTGATGACCGAGCTGCAGGTGGAGATGCTGCTGGAGGAGTGAGCCGTTTCAATTGGATCCTCTTTGTATTCTGCGTACTTCTGTAACAAATAAAGGTTTTCCTCCTCACCACCATCGTCTCACGCCCATTTTCCTCGTAGCTCACCGTCCTCCCCAGCTCACCCGCGCTTCTGCTCTGAGGGTGAAAGTAACGGCCCGTAGATGGAAGCCTCGGAAAGCCTGCAGGCTGCTCCCTACCTCACAGGGCTGAACCTGGTGCATGTTGGTGAACACAAATGTATGGGTCTACATGTTGACGTTGACTTCACTGGAGGCTCTCCATGCCTCAAAGGGAGACATCAAACTGCTCAGCAAAGGAGCAACCACAAACATCCACCCCCCCGCCCCCCCCGCCCGCCCCACACGCATGCCGACACTCAGCCGCACACACGTGGAAGGCGCG
>SZWC01007433.1:39460-53303 GCA_023375785.1 Penium margaritaceum
TCTCTCTCTCTCTCTCTCTCTCTCCCTCCCCCTCTCTCTGTCTCTGTCTCTGTCTCTGTCTCTCTCTCTCTCTCTCTCTCTCTCTCTCTCCCTCCCTCTCTCTCTGTCTCTGTCTCTCCTTTCGTCTGACGCTGTCTCACACGGCTGCCTTCTTTTCCCGTGCGCCATCCTAC
This sequence comes from Penium margaritaceum, assembly GCA_023375785.1. Classification (NCBI taxonomy): domain Eukaryota; kingdom Viridiplantae; phylum Streptophyta; class Zygnematophyceae; order Desmidiales; family Peniaceae; genus Penium; species Penium margaritaceum. The sequence continues at coordinate 39,634 of SZWC01007433.1, forward strand.
CACAGGAGTCGGCGGCATGGTTCAACCTGGGCAACGTAGAGATGAAGCGCAACAACCACGAGCGAGCGTTGGAGGCGTACACCACCGCTGCCACGCTCTCGCCAGGTATCGCTGGCTACCGCCTGCGGGAGGCAGGGTCTCTGTATCAGGTGTGTGCACGCGTCTGTTCTCGTCAGTCGTTTCTCAGAAGCTTTATGTGAATGTTAGTTTTAGGAGCACACTTGAAAGGCGTACGCCGCCGCAACCACTTTTTCCTGCTCTGCATCGCTGGTCATCTTGTGCGTGAGGCAGCCATGCCCTCTCTGTACGCTTCTTCCTGCCCCCTTTCTCAACACCTTCTTTGCCTCGCACTCAATTGGAGACGAGGGCCATAGGGAGAGGTGGAGAGGCTGAGTTTGCTTGAAGCTGGGGGCACAGGCGCAAGCAGTCCCATTTCTCCATACCTTCTCTCATGTGTGAACAGCTTGCGAGTCGTCAGACACATTTGCCCTCTCCCTCTCCCCTTCAGTGCTCTGTCATCCTCTCCGAAGAGCGTCTGTGTTAGCAGCTCATGCGCTCACTCATGCACAAGGACCCTGCGATTGCGTTCTTGCATGCTGCACCAGAGACATCCCTTTCTCCACACAAGATATGCTTCCTCNCTCTACGCTTCTTCCTGGCCCCTTTCGCAACACTTTCTTTTCCTCGCACTCAATTGGAGACAAGGGCCATAGGGAGAGGTGGAGAGGCTGAGTTTGCTTGAAGCTGGGGGCACAGGCGCAAGCAGTCCCATTTCTCCATACCTTCTCTCATGTGTGAACAGCTTGCGAGTCGTCAGACACATTTGCCCTCTCCCTCTCCCCTTCAGTGCTCTGTCATCCTCTCCGAAGAGCGTCTGTGTTAGCAGCTCATGCGCTCACTCATGCACAAGGACCCTGTGCTTGCGTTCTCGCATGCTGCACCAAAGACATCCCTTTTGCCACACCAATTGTTTCCGCCACACACCAGTCGTGCTGCACATGCACAGTGACTCTTTCTGCTTGTGCCCTTCCCGCTCACTCTTTCCCAGACAGGGTCAGCAGGAGAGGCGGAGCGGCTGATGCGCTCGCTCGTGCGAAAGTACCCAAATTATGCGGAGGCACACGCAGCGCTGGCGGCCGTGCTGTCAGGCGACGGCCGCTTTGGCCCTGCAGAGGAACAGCTCACAGCAGCAGTGGAGTACGAACCCAAGTTCCAAAGCTTCAGGTCAGTGTCTTGGTCGCCTACTGTGCTGTGTGTTGATTCATGAACAGTGATAGCTTGTTGGCGCGTGGTGGGTGGGTGGTGGCTTGTGGGTGGTGGCTTGTGGGTTGGGGACCAACATCTTGTTGAGGGGTCGCGGTGGGGTTTGCAGCCCAGAAGATTGCACAGCTGTGCACAGGGGGGCATGGTACCCATGTCTGAGCTGCTATCTGGCTCCTCCTCGTGGACACATGCTGCAGCTGTTGTCGGAGATGTTGCCCTTGTGCGCACATGTGCTCATGCAGGTGGGTGGAGGACAATGTGGAGTGGCCGCCAAAGCTGCTGTCGTCGTATGCCAAGTTCCTTGCCATCAAGTGAAGGCGAAACTGGTGCCACTGTCGCTCCCACCTGTGCTGTACAGACGAAGACTAAGATTATGAGTGTCATGTGAATTCACTTGCGAAAGACCTGAGGCTGTTGAAATGTTTCCTGGCCGTGGGCTTGATGGTCCGACATTCTGTGCACCTTCTTCTCCATAACCTGTGTTGGCTACGAAAGGGTGGGCCGTGCTCCTGGCTTGACAAAACAAGCACAAGCCAGGAAGAAGAAAAGAGCCAGGTCAAGCAGCTCCTCCATGCACTCCAGCCAGGTGATGATGAAGGCTCACACCAAAGTCCCATCAGAGCAATCATCACTTTCAAACTGTCTGTAGCAGTAGAGCGATGTGCTTCACTTTACTCTGACAGGAAACTGCATCAACTCTTACTTCCTTCCTTGATTTGTCAGTTCCACCTTGCTACAGCGACAGCATGTGCTCTCTCCAGCAGCCCCTTACCGGGTCCACAAGATATTGTGTCAAACTTGCAAAGATGAAGGCAAGATAGGGTGGATTGAATGGGCCGATCAAAAGCGAGCCATTAGTTGTCGACTGATTTTCTTTGCAACAACCCATGTCAATGTTGGATGCAGCCAACTCCCCACGCCAAAAGCATCTTGTTCACATTTTCATCTGCTTCAAGAGGCTAGCAGGATGCTTCCAGAGGAAGAAAACGTCACTACAATTATGAAGTGTACTTTTAGGGTCTCTTTGACTCCATTTCTTTTTCTCCTTGGGTTTCTGTGGGTGGCCCAGGCCAAAAAATTCTCCCACAAACTTTGATTGCTGCTACCCAGCGACTGCTATGTTGGCCTGCCAGTCGGCCATGAAGTACAAGGATGCGTCACTGCACAATTGTGATGGATTTCTCCAAAGAACACTGTACCTCTAAAAACACTATATCTCTCAAACCAGTGCCCAGCAATCACAAAACACTGCTTGGCTGCCACAAACAACATATTGTACATGGACCTATGTGCCATGGTACAGGGGGAAAGCACACAAGACGACGCAGAAGTTGATACCGTGCTCACAACGCATGCGCCGTGGTGCCATGGTCAAGCAGAGCAGCAAGCATGTGCAATGAACCTTGCCCCACAAAACCCTCCACCTGCGATGGTGCCCACGTCCATGCCAAAGCGGCATCGGGTGAGTTCGCGTCCAAGTCAGACGAGCCAAAGCCCGTGTCCAGAAAGCGCGATAGCGCCATCAGAGGGTGGTGCTGCTCGGGAAAGCACAAGCGGAGTGCAGACGGTTGCTCCTCCACACAAGCGCCGATGGGGTCGTTGGAATGCCTGTGTGCTGAAGTGTTGGGAGCATGAGTGTGTGAGAGGGAGGTGCGGTCGCCACATTCTCGTCTGCCTATCTGCGGAGGCTGCAAAGCAGGGGGGCAGTCGTCATAAGCGAGTTCTCTTTTCGGGCCAGCAGCTCCACCAGCCACGGGGACGCGGGCACCGCTCTCAGCGATCTTGCAAAACTCTTTGAAGGGATGCATGCGGTCGCCACCCTCTGTGATCGCCACATGTGCAGTGCTGCCCGCGTGGCCCGCACGCGTGGACTCGTGCAGACTGTGTGCCATGACAGGAAGCACATGCTGGCTGCCGTGCCCACCAAACAAGCTCTGTTGCATGGAGCTGGACGATACGCATGGGCACCTCGTACAGCTGCCGGTAACTGGAGATGCAGACACCGAAACCTTGACACTGCTATCGGAGGCGAGGGCAAGAGCGAAGAGATGGAAGGGGTGCTCCAGATCTTCCCTCCAAGAGGAGCTCAAAGGACCGTCTGGTGACGCAGATCTGTCGCTGCCATCTGGGGAGAGGGAGGGTGAGGGAGGGCTCGGCGAATCGCCTCGTATACAGTCACAGCGCGCCGATTCACTCACACACGTTGATGCAGTCAAGACGTGGATCTCCGAGCCCATGCTGTGGCGCCTGGCGGACCGCAGCCGCTGAGCCTGGCGCAGAGAATGCTGCAGCTGTGGCTGTGCATGCCCATCACATTTCCCGAGTGGCAGGTGCCTTAAGGCTGAGCGCTCAGCCACACGGGTGGCAAGGGTTGCAGGCACAGCGGCGGAACAATGTTCGCGTCCTCCACGTGCTTCAGGGGAAGCTGTTAGGCTCTCAGTCAATCCCAGGTCTGCGCTCTTACTCCTGGGCCGGGACTGCCGCAGGCGGTAGACCAGCTTGTGCTCCATGCGCTGGTGCTGCGGCTGATGGTGGTGTTGGGGCTGGTGGTGGTGGTGGTGCTGATGGTGGTGCTGCGGCTGATGGTGGTGCTGCGGCTGATGGTGGTGCTGCTGCCTGGGACACCCCTGCCCATGCTTATGCTGCGTCGGCTGCCTCTTCGCAGTCGGTTGTTTCGCTTTTGCTGGAGGACACTGATCGCCCAGGTCGACGTCGAAAAACTGGCCATCGTCGTTGCTGCTGCCGGCTGCTGCGTGAGGGAGGAGAACGGGGTCGAGGAAGGCAGGGCATGCTTGCCAATGTGGCATGTCACACGGCTTTCCCAACATGCCGCGGAAGTGTTGTGACTAAATAGCGTTCGATTGTGCTTCGACTGGCGGACGTGCTTGCCAGAGGTTTGACGGCGGTACCCACCCGGTGCTCTTCCCTGCACCTGCGCGTCCGCACTCCTTCACTCTCTGTGCCGATACGTTGGTGCTTCGACTGGCGGACGTTCTTGCCAGCGCTTCAACTACGCTAAGAGGTGCTCCTGCCTCCTCTTCACTGTCTCCACCAGCCACACAAGCCGCGGTCAATCCACACAAGCAGAGCTGCTTCCGGATGACATTTGCAGAGGGAAAGCGGGGCGCTGAGAGTGGGCCTTGGGAACGCCATGGATTGAAGGTGAGAGATAGGCACAGGCACTTGGGTCACAAGGGAGACGCACAATGTGTGTCACAGAGGGCGGCAGTCAGGCGGACTCTCACGTCTGCTCGCGTGAGTTTGCTCCTCTCCAGCAAATGGGCCGCTGTGTGGAGGAGCTTAGAGTGGGGTCCCACTTGCTTGCGTGATGGGGGTACCAAGGCGTTTTCACGGAGATTCTGGAATATTTAATTTTTAGACGGGTAAGATTTGCCAGGTGCCCTGTGCGTCGATTGCGGATCTGCCTTCGCGCTCTTCCGCTCGATTCTTGGTGCTTGCAGAGCACCCGCTTATAGCCGTTCTGGCACTCGCGATCCCATTCGCGTGGACCCAGGACCGACCCAGGGCCCAGCTTGATGGGGGTGCGAATCGATGTTGGCGTCGATTCGCACCCCCAAATGGAGCAGCCTGACGGGGGTACGAATCCCTCGCCTTGGCGGCAAGCAATCCTGGGCGCCATGGTTTGCAATCTCGACCGTCCCTGATTGAATTTTCCCATTTTTATCATTTTAACTGCTTCTTCCCCCCATCTGCACGGATGTAAGACCCCACCCTTAGTAACGGCCGGGGCTGCCTGCAGCGGTGAGCCACCCTCCAGTCGCGCGTGCCCACACACTTCTCGTCGCTCCGTCCATGGCGGTAGGTGGGGGCTGGCCGAAGTTGCTTGACGGGATTCGAGCTGTCCCTCATCACGTATTTTGAGCCGCTCATCCCAACCGACTGAGGTGGGGAGGCTACTTCAGCACCGAAACTTGCCTCGGAGTAGAACCCACCCCCAAAAGGATCTTATATGGGAGGGTAGAGTGTTTCAAAAATACCTTAAAGGCGGAGGAAAGGATGATTTGAATTTTTTTTTCATTCGGGAGGACATTTCATAGGCCAACAGGTTGGTAAAAGTCAACCTGAAAGGAGTTGAGTCAAATTATAACCATGTTCCCTTGCCGTAAGGTGAAGCTAGAGGTGATAAGCTAGATTTTCTTTAGAGCAGTTCGAAACATGGCGATGGGTTTTGGAGATGGGTAACTGTATGACTCTACCTAACGCTCTTGCCAGATAAGGTGGAAGAGTGTGGCACCATATAGAAGAGTTTCTAGTGTCTCAAGGATGATTTCGATGATTTTTTACGGTTCACCATGGAATAAGGTTGGCATAAGAGAGCGAAAATTGTTAGCCTACGGAGTTAGTTGCGCAAGGGAGAATGTTCAGTTGTTTCGTCACTCATGTAGTGACGACAAACCCCCTGCTTTCAAGGGTTCATAAATCTGACTTTTTCCGTGAATTAAATGGATCATAAGATGATTCGCGTCATTAGGGGCAAGTAGGAGTGTTTCATCCACGTTGATGGCCACATAAAAGGTCTTGTCTAGGTGCTTCTCTTCCCTATGAAACTACTATGAGGGTCGAAGGTTATGTTGGGTAAGGAAGCGTGAGTAAATTTTGATCAAGGGGAAGTGCTTTGGGGTAGAAGATACGGAGGTGCCTTTTGGCATGCAAGTAGGCCGACGTCTGTTGTGTCATTGTTAATGAAGACAAGGTTGAGTTTTTTTGTGTTGCATCATTTGTGGATGAGCCCATGGCTGAGGAAAAAGTCTGATGGATGGTAGAAGCTGTAGCACCTGAGAGGCGCCTTGTACCGTCCAGAAATTGGAACATGATTGGGCTTGAGAGGCCCGTGAGGTCTTGAATCATGAGACCTCGGGTGAAATTGAGTGTGCGACGATTGGAAGATACTGCATGCAGGATTCATGTCCAAGAGATGGTAAGGAACTCATGTACTTCTGTGAATGACCTCTGATGGACAAGAGAGAGAGAGAGAGAGAGAGAGAGAGAGAGAGAGAGAGAGAGAGAGAGAGAGAGAGAGAGAGAGAGAGAGAGAGATGAGGGGAGTCTAGGCAGTGTGATGTTCATTGTGAGAAGCAACATTTTTACAGGTTGGAGGCCGGAACATTACGAGTCCAACCCACACAGGAAGTGGATGTAAGCAACATACTCTTGTGCAAACTCTTGGTAAATAAGGAGCGGGGGGGAGGGGTGTCTGGATTCAAGGTGATTTGTCTTTCAAGATGGGCATCTTTCGTGGATGAATCGAGGGAAGCCTGAGACATGAAACGAAGGGATGGGAGAGGAAAAGTGACATTCCTTTGCGAAGAATCGAGTGAAGAGGACAATGAATTTCCATTTGGGTCGTCCAAGGGGAAAGGAACGCATGGTCCCACTTGGCCCTTGAGCGAAAAAGAATACAGAAGGCCACATAAGTCCCAAGTTGCCTTTGCTTTTAGGGGCGAAGACAATGGGCACAACGTATGATGGGGAGGGAGGGGGGGGGGGGACTACCTCAATACCAAAATTTGTCTGGAGGTTGAACTTGGCTTCCCACACGGTGGGAAGGGGTAAAATTGGAGATAATGATCAAAGACACACGATAGTCATACTTGAAATTTTAGTTCACCAAGCAAGAAACCACACATCCTGTAGATGACGAAGGAAGTCGAATGCCGATGAATTTTCATGCGTTCTAGTTTTTTTTTTTGGAGTGAGGGGCTATACATATAGAATGTTTTGATCCACATGTGGCTTTGAAGTGCATGACGCAAGAGAGCAACTATTTTCCGGAGCTGGGGAGGAGTGCGCTTGAGCCTATCATTTCTGCCATATGAGGTAGAAAAAGCATAGAAAGGATGACATATCAGTCTAATTTGTAACTGAGGAGCTCAAAAGGACTGAGAAAGAAGTTTATTACATACAAAGGAAGGGCTAATAGAGATGGGCAAGACAAGAGTTGAGCTATTGGAGTCCATGATGGAGAACAAAGCAGTGCTGAATTGTTTGATTGATGCGCTGGCTTGAAAAATGGCCTGTTAATTTCGGATGCAGGAAGCAACTAGAATGGAAAAAAAGATGATTTGGTTCATGACATCCCTGGAGCAAAAATTTAGGGGTAAGTGAGCAAAGGTTTGTTCGAATGAATTCCATTACAGAACTTTTGAGAATACCTTTATATGTAAAATCATGAGGATACCACACAACTTTACTAGAGGGAAGGAAAGCATGTGATAGGAGAATCTGTAAGTTCATTTTGAGAAGGGGAGGGGCAGGATGAGGGAACCTATGTGCAGCGGCGTGAGGCTGGGCCGGCAGAACAATAAAAGAGAGGTCATCATCGACAAAGACGGATTAGGTTATTGTGCAGATCCATTTGTAGATAAGCCCACAAACGAGGCCAAATCTGAAGAGAGGTTCCTTGAGGACTTGGTAGGCTGTGGAGAATCCGTTTGAGAAGCAAACTTATGGGGTTATGAAGACTAGCAAAGTAATGGATTGTGAAGTACTGTGTGAAAGAATGGAGCGAGGACGTGATGCTAATGTATAGAGGGCCCGTACCCAAGAATAAGGCACTGAATGAAATACTGGAAAAAAAAGATTTGGGGCTGGTAGTAAGATGGGTCTTATGAGAAGATCTTACCAAGTGTAACAATTTCGTGGAGGAGCTAGCTCTGCATTGTAGGGGTCCCAAAGGGGGGTGAATACATTATGCAAATGATCCAGTTGTATGCAACACAAAATTGTGCAAGTTCTTCAAAACAAAGACAAGGGGGAGGAAGTTCCAGGTCAACGAATATGCTACCCTCATCATGTGTCTTTTGTTTTGGCCCCTGGATCTTAAAAGAGTTTGGGAGAGTCAGAGCTACCTAAGAACCAGAAACAAGGCGTGGAAGCCGCACCCATAACTAAGCATTATGTTGGTAACAAACGAAGTTTTTGGATTTCCCAAGAGGCAAACAGCGAAGAAGATAAGTGAAGGTGGAAATGAGGTTCTTCAATGAGGTGAGTTTAGATTCTACTCAACAGAAGGAGTTTGATTAAAATGATTTCAGGCAGATTTCAACTCTCTTTCCCTTCACGTAAAAATCAGAGATGATAAAAGCCAAGCATGAGGTTACAACATCGGAATGATGGTTGGTAAGGGCTTTGAGGTTGGAGATGAAGTCAGTTGAGCACATTGTTTCTACTTGATTACATGGAGAATAATAGATTACACTGCAAGCCAAGTAGTATTCAAGGATTTACGTTTCAATGGAAAAAAAAATAAGATGTCGATGGGGTCAGATGCTCATGCCAGGAAAGAATACAGAGAAGAATGCAATGATCAGTCATTTATATCAAAGTGCCGGTAGGGGAGAATCACTCGATGACCTGAATATAGAAAGTAGACATAATGAATCACTGTGTATGTGGTGATGATGGAGGAGAAAAGAATACCGGTCATGGTAGGTTTCATGAAGTGGTCATAGGGAAGTCGAGTAAATGTTTGACATAACAAAGGCCAGAAGAAGGATTACTTGTGGGCTACTAGACATAATACCAGGTATCAATCTCAATTCAAGTGAACTCATTTGTGTTAATGAAAATAGCTACCAAGAACAGACAGACAAAGTGGTATGCACAAGGATGCATGTTTATAGACTTCGGGACTAGATTTCAGAATAGAGCATAAGTTTGTAAGGCAGTGAACTATTATGCAATTTAGTCTCTCAGTGTAAATAATGACTCACTGAACTGAGCTGATTTTTCTTCTTGAAGAATTTGTTAATTGAATGTTGGGTCCACTGAATACGTAATGGCCAGAATTTTGAACGTTCTGACCAATCCAACTTACTAAAGGTAATGAGAAGCAATGGTCAAAGTCATTATGGGAGCACCATGGTATCTAAATATTGGAAGCTCAGATTCATTCAGCTAAAAGCAATAGAAAAGGACCATCTGGATAGAAATAAAAATAGTGGTATTTTGCTGCTCATGTTACAAAGCTGCCCCTCTACATAAGTTTTTGAATGTGCTTGTTCATGGCCAGTCTTATGATGGACGAGAACCTGAAAGGATCATCCTCTTTTTATTAATGTTTTATAGGTATACAACGTGTGTCACGCACTAACTCAGAGCTAAAATTTCATGAAAGAAAGGCATTACATATAGTAATGTTATGCACCTCAGAAAAGGTTTAACAAAGCAATGGGTATGCTTTGCCTTTGTTTTTGTATTGAGCCAAAACGTAGTGGTTTCTTGCTTGAAATCCATTTCCAAAACATTTTCATACACTCATGTTATCTTGATCTGAAGATGTTTCCAAAAAAATCACTCATATAATGACGGTTTGTGCTTGTACCGTTTTGGACGTTCGAGATAAAAGCTGATATTGTGGCCTTCCCTCCATCCCATACTGGTTATCCAACTCTTGTTGACCATCCAAGGTCTTTGTTTTCTTCAAGTTTTGGGATCACTTGGAGCACCTTCCAGAGTTACTGATAGAATATCACAATATGCACTGATGTTTTGAGGCTGTTTGTTACATTCTCAATGGCATTGGATAGTTAACGATATGCATCTCATACATGCCTTACCTGGAAATTGCTGTACTTGTTGATGGGACTTCTTGATGCAACTACTAATGTTCAAACTTAATGTATAGAACCTGTTGAGCACCTAAGATGCTGAATGCATAATTTATGTAGTTTCCATGCTTGCATGTATGTTCTTGACACACTTGTCATTAGAATAAATCTGTCATTGCTCACAAAGTTCTCAAGCATTCTCGTGCTCTCCTAACCTCCTACCTTTGAACCGTTAACATTTCGGCCCACCTAGCACTTGGTATCAAAACATAGCAATGCATGATTGGCATAAGAATATATCAGTATTAGAGGGACACTCTACAAATTAAAATAATGAGAAAAACTTTGCACACCTATCTGTTGTATCGCTGCCGTGTAGGACTTTGTGGACTATGTGAAGATGACAACAATAAGAAAGGAAGGCATCCGATAACAATAGTAACCTGTAAGGAGTCTGATGATGAAGAAGGAGGGGGAAAAGTTATGTCATGTACAAAAGTCCAAATACACAAGAAATGGCAAGTGGTTATGTTTTTATCTTACACCGGTCTGTCTACCTTGCCATTTGTTCAAGTGGTGGATATGAAACGCTGAATGATATCTAGTGTCCAGAAGCTTGTACTCCAAGGATGAAAATGCGGTAGGTCCTGGCCTCATGTATGTTGGAAACGATGATGTAGGGTTCCCATTCTAATATTGGAGGCAAGTATTCTAGTCAGATTTAACTTCATATTGTGTCTTGTTGTGTCGTATCTTGTTTTATCGTATTGTGATATACTGTATTATGCCGTACTGTGTCGTGCCGCGTCGTGTCGTGTCGTGTTGTGTCGTGTCGTGTCGTGTCGTGTTGTGTCGTGTCGTGTCGTGTCGTGTTGTTTCGTTTTGTGTCATGTCGTGTCGTGTCGTGTCGTGTCGTGTCGTGTCGCGTTGTGTCATGTCGTGTCGTGTCATGTAGTGTCATGTCGTGTCATGTCATGATGTGTCGTGTCGTGTATTGTCGTGTACTATCGTATCATGTCATGTCGTGTCGTGTCATGTCGTGTCATGTCGTGTCGTTTTGTGTTGTGTCGTGTTGTGTCGTGTCGTGTCGTGTCATGTTGTGTCATGTCATGTTGTGTCGTTTCGTGTTGTGCTGTGTTGTATCGTGTCGTTTCATGTCATGTCATGTCGTTTCGTGTTGTGTCATGTTGTGTTGTATTGTGTTGTATTGTGCGGTGTTGTTTCGTGTCATGTCGTGTAGTGTCTTGTCACTTCATACCACTTTGTGTCATTTGTTTTGTCTTCTATAAAATTTTGTCATGTCGTTCATGATGTCATGTCATATGCATATTGTATGATGGTGTAGCTACATTGTATCATAATGTATCATGTCTTCTCGTATCATGTCGTGTCGTGTCATGTTGTGTAGTGTCGTGTCGTGTCGTGTTGTGTCGTGTCGTGTTGTTTCGTGTCGTGTCATGTCGTGTCGTGTCGTGTCGTCTCGTGTCGTGTCATGTTGTGTCATGTCATGTCGTGTTGTGTCGTGTCGTGTCGTGTCGTGTTGTGAGATGTCATGTCGTGTTGTGTCGTGTTGTGTCGTGTCATGTCGTGTCATGTCGTGTCGTGTCGTGTCGTGTCGTGTCGTGTCGTTTCGTGTCATGTCTTTTCGTGTGTCTTGTCATGTCGTATCGTGTCATGTCGTTTTATTTCATGTCAGGCTGTTCTATGTGGTACCATTTTCTTTCGTCATGTTGTGCCATTTTATTTGATGGGGGCCTTGTTCTGTTGTGTCATGGCATATCATGTCATGTAATGTCGTATTGTGTCTTGTTGTGCCATGTCTTAATATATTTTACTGGTTTGTATTGTGTTGTGCCACACCATTTCATGTCGTTCCATGTCGTCTTGTTTCATCACATCTTGTGTCGTGTCATGTCATGTCTTATTGTGTCATGATGTGTCATCTCATGTCATGTCATGTTGTATTGTGTCGTCTTATGTCATGTCTTGTTGTATCCTGACCTTTCATGCCGTGTGGAGTCGTACTTGTACGTGTCATATCATGTTATATCATGTCATGTCATTTTGTATCATTTTTTGGCGTGTCGTGTCATGTTGTATTTTATCATTTCATGTCATGTTGTGTCAGGTCATGTTTTCTGTTGTATCATATGTTATGTTTTATTGTGTTGTATTGTATCGTGTCGTGTTGTATTGTATTACACTGTGTTGTATTGAGTTGTGTTGTGCTGTTTTACTGTGTTGTTTTGTGTTGCATTGTGACATGTGGTATTGTGTTGTGGCGTGTTGTGTTGTGTTATGTCTTCTTGTATTGTGCCATTTCACTTTGTGTCATGCTGTGCAATGTTTTACTGTGTGGTGTTATGACCACATGTTTTATGCTGCATCGTGTCATTTTGTGTCGTGTCATTTCATTTTGTTTCATTTTTTTCCATCTTGAGTGTTTTTTTTTTTGTGTCACGTAATATCATGCCATTTTGTTTTATGCCATATTTTAATGTACCGTTTATTTTCATGTTGATTCACTTCATATCATGTTGTGGCATGTTATGTCATGCCGTGTTGTATCATATTGTGTTGTGTTGTGTCGTCTTGTGTCATGTTGTGTCGTGTCTTGTTGTATCATGCTACATCGTATCATGTCATATTTTTTCAAATCATTTGTGTCATGTCATGTCATGTCATATTGTGTTGTGTCCTGTCATGTTGTCTCGTGTCAAGTATGTTGTGCCATGTTTTTTTTGTGTCATGTTTTCTATTGTTGTATCATATTGTGTCATGTCATCTTGTATAGATTTTTGTGGTGACGTGCCATGTAATTAATGTCTTGTCCTCTTATTTCATATTTTTTTAAAATCTTCTTACAACATGTCGTGTTGTGTCATGTTGTATCATTTTGTCGCATGTTCTATTGTGTCATGTTGTATTGTGTCGTGTCGTATTGTGTCTTATTGTGTCATGTCGTGCTTTGTCTTGTCGTATCTTCTGGTATTCTGTCATGTCATGTTGTTTCCAGTCGTTTCCTATTGCGTCATGTTGTGTGGCTTTGTATAGTGCTATGTTTTGTTTTTTCATGTCGTACTGTGTCATGTCGTGTCGTGTCGTGTTGTGTTGTGTTGTGTCATTTCATGTCGTGTTGTTTTGTACCTTGTCGTGTCGTGTTGTGTTTTGTCGTGTCACATTGTGGCGTGTCGTGTCATGTTGTGTTGCATTGCATCGTGTTGCATTGTTTTGTGCTGTATTGCATTGTGTTATGTACTTTCATGTTATGTTGTATTCTTTCCTTTCATCTTATACCAGGTGGTGTTGTGTCATGTCGTATTGCATCAATATATTTCATGTCGTATCATGTTGTATTTTTCGTGTCCTTTCCTGGCGTATCATGATGTATCGTTCTACTGGATGTTGTGTCATGTTATGTTGTGTCATGTTGTGTACTATTTATCATGTCATGCTCCATTGCATCATGGGTCGTCAAGCCCTGTCATATAGTATCATGTCACATTGTTCATGTCATAGAATATCGTATTATGGTGTGTTGTGTTGTGTCGTGTCATCGCGTGATGTGTCATTTTGTATCACTTCATATCGTGTCATGTTGTGCCCTGTTGTATCATTTTGTGTTGTGTCATATTGTGTTGTATCGTGTCGTGCCGCTTTATTATATCTTTTAACATGTCATGTTGTGCGGTGTAATATTGTATCATGTTGTGTTGTGTTGTGCTGTGTTGTGTTGTGTTGTGTTGTGTTGTGTTGTGTTGTGTTGTGTTGTGTTGTGTTGTGTTGTGTTGTGTTGTGTTGTGTTGTGTTGTGTTGTGTTGTGTTGTGTTGTGTTGT
>SZWC01007434.1:20277-38568 GCA_023375785.1 Penium margaritaceum
CTTGTTTATACCTGCAAGGTTATGCCTAGTATATCTGTACTGTGATTGGAAACTCTGACCGTGGCTGACTCATGTTATGATTCATAGCCTTTTGATGTATTGGGTGAACGTTCTGGTCATGGTCAGTGGCATATGCCAACTTTGTCAAGGCATTGCGCAAAATAGCCGTGCCAAGCCACCGGTTTTTTACCTTGTATATGCCTGCAAGGTCATGCATATTAGATGTGCACTGTGACTGTTCACTCTGACCGTGGCTGACTCGTGTTACGGTTCGTAGACGTTAAAGTCACTTGGTAAACTTTGTTGTCATAGTCAGTGGCACATGCCAACTTTGTCAAGGCATTGCGCACAATAGCCACACGGAACCACCAGTAATCTACATTGTTTGCACCTGCAAGATCATGCCTAGTACTTCTGCACTATGATTGGACACTCTGACCGTGGCTAACTCGTGTTATGATTCATAGCCGTTTAAGGTACTTGGTTAACTTTGTGGGCATGGTTAGTGGCACATGCCAACTTTGTCAAGGCATGGCGCATAATAGCCACACCGAGCCACTCGTATTCTACCTTGTTTGTACTTGTAAAATCATGCCTAATACATGTGCACTGTGATTGGACACTCTGACTGTGGCGGACTCGTGTTATGATCAAAAGAAGTAACAGTCACTTGGATACATTTGTGGTCATGGTCAGTGGCACATGCCAACTTTGTCAAGGCATTGCGCACAATAGCCACACCGAGCCACCAGTATTCTACCTTGTTTATACCTGCAAGGTCATGCCCAGTATATCTGCACTGTGATTGGACACTCTGACCGTGGCTGACTCGTGTCATAATTAATAGCCGTTTAATGTACTTGGTAAACTTTTTGGTCATGGTCTGTGGCACATGCCAACTTTGTCAAGGCATTGCGCACAATAGCCGTGCAAAGCCACCAGTTTTTTACCTTGTTTATACCGGTAACGTCATGTATATTAGATGTGCACTGTGATTGGGCACTCTGACCGTGGCTGACTTGTGTTACGATTCGTAGAAGTTAAAGTCACTTGGTAAACTTTGTGGTCATGGTCAGTGGCACATGCCAACTATACCAAAGCATCGCGCACAATAGCCACACCAAGCCACCGGTGTTTTACCTTGTTTGTAGCTGCAATATCATGCCTAAGACATCTGCACTGTGATTGGACACTCTGACCATGGCTGACTTGTGTTATGATTAATATAAGTAAAGTCACTTGGATATATTTGTGGTCATGGTCAGTGGCACATGCCAACTTTGTCAAGGCATTGCACACACCAGCCACACCGATCCACCAGTATTCTACCTTGTTTACACCTGCAAGATCATCCCCATTGTATCTGCACCGTGATTGGACACTCTGACTGTGGCTGACCCGTGTTATGATTCACAGCCGTTTAATGTACTTGGTAAACTTTGTGGTCATGGTCAGTGGCACATGCCAAATTTGTCAAGGCATTGCTCACAATAGCCGTGCCAAGCCACCAGTTTTTTACCTTGTTTATACATGTAAGATTATGGCTAGTACATCTGAACTGTGATTGGGTACTCTGACCGATTGACTTGTGTTATGATTCGTAGAAGTTAAAGTCACTTCGTAAACGTTGTGGTCATGTTCAGTGGCACATGCCAACTTTGTCAATGCATTGCGCACAATAGCCACACCGAGCCACCAGTATTCTACCTCGTTGATACCTGCAAGGTCATGCCCAGTATATCTGCACAGTGATTGGACACTCTGACCCTGGGTGACTCGTGTCATGATTCATCGCCGTTTAATGTACTTGGTAATCATGTGGTCATGGTCAGTGGCACATGCCAACTTTGTCAAGGCATTGCGCACAATAGCCGTGCCAAGCCACCGGTTTTTTTCCTTTTTCTATACCTGCAAGGTCATGCAAATTAGATGTGCACTGTCATTGTGCTCTCTGACGGTGGCTGACTCGTGTTACATTTCGTAGAAGCTAAAGTCACTTGGTAAACTTTGTGGTCATGGTCAGTGGCACATGCCAACTTTGTCAAGGCATTGCGCACAATAGCCACACCGGGCAACCAGTACTCTACCTTGTTTGCACCTGCAAGATCATGCCTAGTACATCTTCACTGTGATTGGACACTCTGACCGTGGCTGACTCGTGTTACGATTCGTAGAAGTTAAAGTCACTTGGTAAACTTTGTGGTCATGGTCAGTGGCACATGCCAACTTTGTAAAGGCATTGCGCACAATAGCCAGACCAAGCCACCGGTATTTTACCTTGATTGCACCTGCAAAATCATGCCCAATACATATGCACTTTGATTGGACACTCTGACTGTGGCTGACTTGTGTTACGATCAATAGACATAAAAGTCACCTGGACACATTTGTGGTCATGGTCAGTGGCACATGCAAACTTTGTCAAGGCATTGCGCACAATAGCCCCACCGAGCCACCAGTATTCTACCTTGTTTATACCTGCAAGGTCATGCCTAGTATATCTTTACTGTGATTGGACACTATGACGGTGGCTGACTCATGTTATGATTCATAGCCGTTTGATGTACTGGGTAAACTTTGTGGTCATGGTCAGTGGCATGTGCCAACTTTGTAAAGGCATTGCGCACAATAGCCGTGCCAAGCCACCGGTTTTTTACCTTGTATATGCCTGCAAGGTCATGTATATTAGATGTGAACTGTGACTGGGCACTCTGACCGTGGCTGACTCGTGTTACGGTTCGTAGACGTTAAAGTCACTCGGTAAACTTTGTGGTCATAGTCAGTGGCACATGCCAACTTTGTCAAGGCATTGCGCACAATAGCCACACCGAACCACCAGTAATCTACATTGTTTGTACCTGCAAGTTCATGACTAGTAAATCTGCACTGGAATTGGGCACTCTGACCGTAGCTGACTCGTGTTACAGTTTGTAGAACCAAAAGTCACTTGGATACATTTGTGGTCATGGTCAGTGTCACATGCCAACTTTGTCAAGGCGTTGCGCACAATAGCCACACCAAACCACCAGTATTCTACCTTGTTTGCACCTGCAAGATCATGCCTAGTATATCTGCACTGTGATTGGACACTCTGACCGTGGCTAACTCGTGTAATGATCAATAGAAGTACAAGTGGCTTGGATACATTTGTGGTCATGGTCAGTGTCACATGCCAACTTTGTCAAGGCATTGCACACGATTGCCATACCGAGCCACCAGTATTCTACCTTGCTTATACCTGCAAGGTCATGCCAAGTATATCTGCAATCTGATTGGACACTCTGACCATGGCTAACCTGTGTTATGATTCATAGCCGTTTAAGGTACTTAGTAAACTTTGTGGTCATCGTCAGTGGCACATGCCAACTTTGTCAGGGCATTGCGCACAATAGCCACACAGAGCCACTATAATTGTACCTTGTTTATACCTGCAAGGTCATGCCTAGTATATCTGCACTGTGATTGGACACTCTGACCGTGGCTGACTCGTGTTATGATCAATTGAAGTAAAAGTCATTTGGATACATGTATGGTCATGGTCACTGGCACATGCCATCGTTTTCAAGGCATTACGCACAATAGCCACGCCGAGCCATCAGTATTCTACCTTGTTTATACCTGTAAGGTCATGCCCACTATATCTGCACTGTGATTGGACACTCTGAACGTGGTTGACTCGTGTTATGATTCATAGCCGTTTAAGGTACTTGGTAAACTTGGTGGTCATGGTCAGTGGCACATGCTAACTTTGAAAAGGCATTGCGCACAATAGCTGTGCCAAGTCATCGGCTTTTTACCTTAATAGATGTGCACTGTGATTGGGCATTCTGACTGTGGCTGACTCGTGTTTTGATTCGTAGATGTTTAAGGCGCTTGGTAAACTTTGTGGTCATGGTCAGTGGCACATGCCAACTTCGTCAACGCATTGCGCACAATAGCCGTGCCAAGCCACCGGTTTTTTACCTTGTATATGCCTGCAAGGTCATGTATATTAGATGTGAACTGTGACTGGGCACTCTGACCGTGGCTGACTCGTGTTATGATCAATGGAAGTAAAAGTCACTTGGATACATTTGTGGTCATGGTCAGTGGCACATGCCAACTTTGTCAGGGCATTGCGCACAATAGCCACACCGAGCCACCAGTATTCTACCTTGTTTATACCTGTAAGGTCATGCCCAGGATATCTGCACTGTGATTGGACACTCTGACCGTGGCTGTCTCGTGTTATGGTTCATAGCCTTTAAATGTACTTGGTAAACTTATTGGTCATGGTTAGTGGCACTTGCCAACTTTGTCATGGCATTGCGCACAATAGCCTTTCCAAGCCACCGGTTTCTTACCTTGTTCATACCTGCAAGGTCATGCATATTAGATGTGCACTGTGACGGGGCACTCTCACCGTGGCTGACTTGTGTTATGATTCGTAGAAGGTAAAGTCGCTTGGTAAACTTTGTGGTCATGCCAACTTTGTTAAAGCATTGCGCACAATAGCCACGCCGAGCCACCGGTATTCTTCCTTGTTTTAACTTGCAAGATCATGCCTGGTTCATCTGCACTGTGATTGGACACCCTCGCCGTGGCTGACTCGTGTTATGATCAATGGAAGTAAAAGTCACTTGGATACATTTGTGGTCATGGTCAGTGGCACATGCCAACTTTGTCAAGGCATTCCGCACAATAGCCACACCAAGCCACCAGTATTCTACCCTTTTTATACCTGTAAGGTCACGTCTAGTTTATCTGCACTGTGATTGGACACTCTGATCGTGGCTGACTCTTGTTAGGATTCGTAGCTGTTTAAGGTACTTGGGAAACTTTGTGGTCATGGTCAGTGGCACATGCCAACTTCGTCAACGCATTGCGCACAATAGCCGTGCCAAGCCTAGGGTTTTTTACCCTGTTTATACCTGCAAGGTCATGTATGTTAGATGTGCACTGTGATTGGGTACTCTGACCGTGGCTGACTCGTGTTACAATTCGTAGAAGTTTAAGTCACTTGGTAAACCTTGTGGTCATGGTCAGTGGCACATGCCAACTTTGTCAAGGCATTGCGCACAATAGTTACACAGAGCCACCAGACTTCTACCTTGTTTATACCTGCAAGGTCATGCCCAGTATATGTACACGTTTATTGGACACTCTGACCGTGGCTGACTCGTGTTATGATCAATAGAAGTAAAAGTCGTCTCCTGCAGTTGCCGCAAAAGGCACCACTTCCTGTCGCCGCTGCTCTGCTGTGCTGCTGGTGGCGCTGGCGCTCCGGACGCCGTGCCGGGTGCAGCTGCCGCAAAAGGCAGTACCTCTTGTCCCTGCTCCTCTGCTGCTGCTGCTAGTGGCGCTGGTGTTCCGGGCGTCGCGCCGGATGCAGCTGCCATAGAAGGCAGCACCTCCTGCTCTTGCTGATTTGTTGCTGCTACCGATGGTGCTGGCGCTCTGGGCGCTGCGCCAGGTGTAGTTGCCTCAGAAGACATTGCCTCTTATCCCCGTTGCTCTAGTACTGCTGCTGGTGGCGCGGGGACTCCGGGCGCCGCGCCGGGTGGAGCTGCCGCACGAGGCAGCACCTCGTGGCCCCGCTACTCTGCTGCTGGTGGCGCTGATGCTCCAGGCGCCGGGCCGGGTGTGGCTGCCACAGAAGGCAGTGCCTCCTGTCCTCGCTACTCTGCTGCTACTGCTGGTGGTGCTTACGCCTCAAACGCCACGGTGAGTGTAGTTGCCGCAGAAGGCAACATCTCCTGCTCCCGCTGTTCTGCTAGTGCTGCCGATGGTGCTGGCACTTGGGCCGCCGTGCCAGGTGCAGCTGCCACAGAAGGCAGCGCCTCCTGTCTCCGCTGCTATGCTGTTGCTGCTGGTGGGGCTGGCGCTCGGGTGCCACGCCGGATGTAGCTGCCGTAGGAGGCAGCACCTCCTGCTCCCGCTGCTCTGCCCCTGCTGCCAATGGTGCTGGCGCTCCGGGCGCCGCACCGGGTGTAGCTGCCGCAAACAGCAGCACCTCTTGTTCCTGCTGCTTTGCTGCTGCTGTCGATGGTGCTGGCGCTCTGTGCGCCGCGCCAGGTGCAGTTGCCACAGAAGGCAGCACCTCCTGTCCATGCTACTCTACTACTGCTGCTGGTGGCGCTGGCACTCCGGGCATCACGCCGGGTGCGGCTGCCGTAGAAGGCAGCGCCTCCTGTCTCCGCTGCTCTGCTGCTGCTGCTCGTGGTACTTGCGCCTTGAGTGCCACGTCGGGTGCAGCTGCCGAAGAAGGCAGCACCTCCTGCTCCCGCTGTTCTGCTGCTGCTATCGATGGTGCTGGCGCTCCGGGCACCGTGCCAGGTGCAGCTGCCGCAAAAAGCAGCGCCTCCTGTCCCCGCTGCTTTGCTGCTCCTGCTGGAGGCGTTAGCGCGTCAGGCGCCGCGCCGGGTACGGCTGCCGCAAAAGGCAGTGCCTCCTGTCCTCGCTGCTCTGCTGCTGCTTCTGCTGGTGCTTACGCCTCGGGCACCGTGCAGATGTAGCTGCCGTAGAAGGCAGCACCACATATCCCCGCTGCTGTGCTGCTGCTGCTGGTGGCGTTGGCGCTCTGGGCGTCGCGCCGGGTGCAGCTACCACAGAAGGCAGCACCTCCTGTCCCCGCTGTTCTACTGTTGCTCCTGGTGGTGCTGGCACTCCGGGCGCCGCGCCATGTGCAGCTGCCGCAGAAGGGAGTAACTCCTGCTCTCGCTGCTATGCTGCTGCTACCGATGGTGCTGGCGCTCCGGACGCTGCGCCAAGTGCAGATGCCGCAGAAGTCATTGCCTCATGTCCCCGCTGCTCTGCTGCTACTACTGGTCGTGCTTGCGCCTCGGGCACTGCGCCGGGTGCAGCCGCCATAGAAGGCAGGACCTCCTGCTCTCGCTACTCTTCTGCTGCTGCCGATGGTGCTCGCGCTCCGGGTGCCGCGCCAGATGCAGCTATCGCAGAAAGGAGCACATCTTGTTTCAACTGCTCTGCTGCTGCTACTGGTGGCGCTGGCGCTCCGGGCAGCACGCCGGGTGCAGTTGCCGCAGAAGGCAGCACCTCCCGCTCCCGCTACTCTGCTGCTACTGCCAATGGTGCTGGCGCTCTGAGCGCCATGCCGGGTGCAACTGCTGTAGAAGGCAGCGCCTCCTGTCTCTGCTGCTGGGGTCTTGCGGGGTGCACTCTTGATGTTTTCGCGGCAAATAGCAATAGGTTTAGGCCATGTTCAGCGTCTGCCACCGTTGATTATCTGTTGTACGTGGTATTGTTGCAGCATGTGGCCTCTGCGCCCGCCTTTGTCGCGTGGCTGTCGTTGCTGCACCAGGTGTCGCTCCAAGACTCTAGTGTGCCTGCTTTGCTTCAGACACTGGTTGTCCCGGAGCCTTGGGTACCACATTTGCCGCGGCCCCGCAGGGAGGTAGCTGTTGATGGACTTCTGGTACAATCCCTGACGGTGCCTCCTCAGTGGTCTTGGGCCGCCGGGTAGGGAGCTTATCTTTCGCGGCCCAACGTCGCTTCTTGGTGATGCCTTCCATCTCTGCCACAGTACGTCATGCCCCTTCCTCTGCTGCCCTTTCTCACTGTTCTTGTTGTTGTGGTGTTGCGCTTGCCCTAGCTTCCTGCTCGTGTACTTCCTTGTCTTGTTGTGCTGGGGAATGCACCCCAATACTCGACAAAAAAAGCGGGGTCCCCCGGCCAAAGGCTCAGGCCTGTCGGCCACATGAGCTGCAGTTGTGGTGATTGGTGGAGGAGGACGGTGTGGGCGATGGGGAGACTCGGGCATTCCTGCAAACGTAGCTACCACTTCCTCCACGTCGTCATCGATACTGATGCGGGGTGGGTGTCGCTTCTTCGGACCGGGAGCTTCTCAAGTCGCTCACGTTGCACCATGATGTTGGAAGTGTGGCGGCCCTTGAGCCACACATAGACTCCATCTACGGCCTAAACCTGGTAACACTGGTCCAGGAGTGTCGCTTCATTCTGTCGCGCCCTACCCACCTCCTCCCGCTTCGGCCGCACACCGTCACCAACCTGGAAGTCATCAATCATGAGGCCGGCGTTAGCATGGTCCACCCCGCGCTGTGCTGCGACAGACCCCCGAGTTTGAGCCTCTTTGAGGTACCTTTGAAGCCTTGTACCTCGTTATTTCATGAATTCCACCCCGTCGCACCCTCTTCCCGTGGCGGCATCGGCGCGTCAGGCATGAGCGGCATGGTAGCCATGGTCCAATGTTGCAGACCATGACGCAGCATGTACGGTGAGAAGCTCGTAGAAGAATGAGGTGTGATGTTATATTTGTAGACGATGTCTTCCAGCTGCTCGTCCTAGGGTGCATTGTCATCCGACATCTTCTCGATGGTCTACCTGATTGCCCCATCCATACGCTTGACCTGGCATTGCGCCTACGGCCGGTATGGTGCTCCATTCTCAATCCTGATGTTGAAGTATGCCGCCACTTCTGCGAATGTCCCTGCGAGTGCGAGCCATTGTCACACTGGATGATCTTGCATCCACCTCCCCAGTGTATGACTTCTTCCTTAAAGAACACTGCAGCGTGTGCTGTGTCGGCCTTGGGGACCGCTCAAGCCATGACCCACTTGGTCATGAGGTCGATGCCGAGAATCCAGTACATGTTCTTGTGTTGGGTGGTACGGAGGGTGCCATGAAAGTCAATTGTAACCCTCTCCATTGGTGTGCCGAGGCGGGCGATGACAAAGCGGGGCTGGTGGATCTGTTGGCGAGGGTGATGGCAGATGCAAGTCCCACATGTGGCAACAACCTCCCCAATCTGCTTCTTCAATCCCACCTAGTAGACCTGTGGGACGAGAGTCTCGTATATGGTGGCGGAGCGTGCGTGCATCCGGTCGTGTTATTGCATGATGAGTTTGTCCCGNGAGGGTGCCATGAAAGTCAATTGCAACCCTCTCCATTGGTGTGCCGAGGCGGGCACTGACAAAGCGGGGCTGGTGGATCTGTTGGCGAGGGTGATGGCAGATGCAAGTCCCACATGTGGCAACAACCTCCCCAATCTGCTTCTTCAATCCCACCTAGTAGACCTGTGGGACGAGAGTCTCGTATATGGTGACGGAGCGTGCGTGCATCCGGTCGTGTTATTGCATGATGAGTTTGTCCCGCAGCATCATCGGGGTGCACCAACGCAGTGGGTACGCGTCATCCTCACGCCTCCAGAGCCGCCCCTGCAGCCACACAAACTTGACAAGTGTGGCTTTGGCATCGGAGCAAACATGGACGTCCGGGTAAATTTCCACCATGGTGTGACCACCAGATAGGACTTGGACTCGTGCCCA
Organism: Penium margaritaceum; assembly: GCA_023375785.1. Lineage (NCBI taxonomy): Eukaryota > Viridiplantae > Streptophyta > Zygnematophyceae > Desmidiales > Peniaceae > Penium > Penium margaritaceum. The sequence goes on from SZWC01007434.1 coordinate 29,562, forward strand.
ATCTGACCACTCGTATGCTTTGAATGGTGGCTCTTGCTGCCAGTACTCCAGGGTGCCCCCGGGCGCCAGGGCCTAGAGGGGACGTCGCATTTCCTCAAAGGTCGCCGGTGGTGGGGCGCTCTTCCACCCGCAGACTCAGCCTGGTGCTACTCGTCACCCTCCACTGGTGGGAGGGCGTCAGTCCGTGTGCGCGTGGAGGAGCTGTGTGTGATGGTTGGGTCTGCCGTGCCTACGGAGGTCGTGGTGACCGGACGCCGGCTGCGGGAGGAAGCGCGCCGCGCGGTGTTGGAGGCATGACAGGTACCACATCAACCAACGGCCCGCGGGCCCCGGTAGGGAGGACTCCTGCATGCGCAAACTCAAGGATGGCAGGTGGATTATCCACTGGAGCTGGTGTTGTCCCAGGCGCGGCAGGCGAATCCGGGAAGGAGGGGAGACCGGTGCAACTCTCGGTCTGCCTCGGGACGGTGGATGATCCACCGGCAGCGCTGCCGCCGGGGATGCCGATGGCACTGGAGCAGTATGGGAAGAGGGAGGAGAGAGCGGGCGGGGAGAGGACCAATGACTGGGAGTACGAGTAAAGTCCCGATTCGGAGAGGAGGAGAGGAGGGTTGAGGGGAAGCAAGAGAAGTCGGTAGCTGATCCACTGGAGGTGACGCAGTCATTGGAAATGTGGTCGCAGCAGCCACGGGCGGCGCGGGTCGAAGGTGCGGCCGACCCGCGATGCTCCCCACCTGAGTGGATGTCAAGGGAGGAAGGGCGGACATCGAGGGCGGGACGGCAGTCGATGGTAGACGGTTAGCTGAGGAATTCTCCTCACAGTCGCGGGGCAATTCTGTGCCACTGGTGCTTGAATCAGATGTCGAGGAGGAAGGGCCGAGCCGCTGACAGTGAAGCCAGCGCATGAGCACCCTCAGTGCCATCGCGTCGGGAGGGTCGACAGTTTGTACCGGGAAGATAACTGTGAGGCCCGCATGATCTGCCTCCACACGGCGGTATGAAGCCCGCAGCATGATTCCACGGTGAGCAAAGGGATGTAGGTTTGCAGGAAGAGGACCTTGCAGACGATACTGCACTGCCCAGTAAAGAAAGCAGCGGAAAGCTCGCGCTCCGCGGTGAAGAGAGAGGTCGAGGGGGTAAAGAAAGCGGAGAAAGTCGTGATGGTGCAGATGAAAACTCCATGCCAGGAATGGAAGGAGGTTGGGCTGGGTTTATTATGGGTGGGTGGTGGTCATGATCCAGTGTAGGAAACAGCAGAAGGCTGCCGGTCCTGCACCAGTGGAAAAGTCCGGCGGATAGAGGTGCCGCAATTCTTCGAGGAACTCGTCCCACTCATCCTCCAGCATGTGCAGGGCACTGGTGATGAACACGCGGGCCACATCACGGATCAATTACAGTTGTGGGTACTGCGCGCGCTCATCCATGAGTTGTTTGGCCTGATCAACGAACGTTCAGATGGTACAGTATTGCTGGGAGACATCCTCACGGAGGGCCAGGACCCTCGTCCGTTGCTGGGACATATCCTGCAGTCTCGTACGATCGGCTACTTACTCCTCCTCACACTCGGTTTGTAGCTGCCGCACATCTGGCAACTGCGCCTCGAGCTGCTGCAGCCCTGGAATCAAACGAGCCATCTCTGCACGTGTTGCCCGGAGGGTTCTGTTGGAAATATTCTCTAATGTCACAAGATCTCTGCACCATCCGGGTCTGCCAGGAAAATACTAAGGTACCCAGCTCAAGCCCTCGGCCAAAATCACCCGCCGACAGTACAAAAAACTGCGGCCACCAGTTCAAAACCGAGGAAGAGCTCCGCAAGTCTTCGACGGACCGACAGGCCAACGGCCGTTGCACCGCTAGCCAACGGCAAGCTCCAACGGCCAGGTCGCGACTCGGTACCCACGTCGCGACAGCGGCAGGACCCACTCGATGGTTGTCGGCATCCTACCAGAAGGAAGGCCACCACGTTCTTGGCCATCCGCCCGTCGCTGTCTCGTATCGCGGCTCGGGCGTGCAAACCACCTCATAGAGACCTGCCCGACGTAGACCAACCTGCATGGTAACCTGAGCTGCAGCAGAAGCAATCACAGCGGCAGCCGCCGCAGGACACCTGCGCCGCTTACTCACATTCCGTCCACCCTAAGCTCGGTGGCTATGACCTAGGATAGGATCTAGGTACTACTTAGGTGTCTAGGTAGAATGCGTTCTAGTTACAATACTCATTCCTACTAATCAGTTCATTCCTTCATCGTCCTGCCCGCCTTCGGGTTGTGGCATTCGCCTCTTGCCTTCCTCGCTTCTGCCCGCCTTCGGACTGTGGCACTTGCTTCCTACCTTCGCCGCCACTACCCGCCATTCTGGCTGAGGGACATAAGCACTATTGCTCACTCGTTTACTTCCACTCACTCGTGTCAGTGCTGAGGCTTGCTCCACTGGCTTGCCCGTACCACCATCTCACTTTACTCAGTATCGTTCCTTCATTGTGCCCGTACCACTGCGCTGCGGCCTTTCAGCACGCGCCTCGGTGCTAAGACCCGGTTCCACTTCAGTCACATCCAAGCGCCCGTGTCTTCGGCACTGCGCCCACTACTCATCTTCTATCAGCCTCAGCCTTGTGACATTACGGGGGGCTGTTGGAAATATTCTCTAATGTCACAATATGTCTGCACAACCCGCTCTGCCAGGAAAATACAAAGGTACCCAGCTCAAGCCCTCAGCCAAAACTACCTGCCGAAAGTACAAAAACCTGTGGCCACCAATTCAAAACCAAGGAAGAGCTGCGCAAGTCTTCGACGGACCGACAGGCCAGCGGCCGTCGCACCACTAGCCAACGGCAAGCACCAACGGCCAGGTCGCGACTTGGTACCCACATCGCGACAATGGCAGGACCCACGCGATGGTTGTCGGCATCCTACGAGAAGGAAGGCCACCACGCTCTCGGCCCTGCGCCTGTCGCTGCCTCGTATCGCGGCCCGGACGTGCAAACTACCTCACAGAGACCTGCCCGACGCAGCCCAGTCTGCACGGTAACCTCAGCAGCAGCAGAAGCAGTCACAGCGGCAGCCGTCGCAGGATACCTGCACCGCTTACTCGCGTTCCGTCCATCCTAAGCTCGGTGGCTATGACCTAGGATAGGATCTATGTACTACTTAGGTGTCTAGTTAGAATCCTTTCTAGTTGCAATACTCATTCCTACTAATCAGTTCATTCCTTCATCGTCCTGCCCGCCTTCGGGTTGTGGCATTTGCCTCTTGCCTTCCTCGCTTCTGCCTGCTTTCGGGCTGTGGCACTTGCTTCATGCCTTCACCACCGCTGCCCGCCATTCTGGCTGAGGCACGTCAGCACTATTGCTCACTCGTTCGCTTCTACTCACTCGTGTCAGTACTGCGGCTTGCTCCGCTGGCTTGCCCGCACCACCATCTCACTTTACTCAGTATCGTTCATTCATTGTGCCCATACCACTGCACTGCGGCCTTTCAGCCTGCGCCTCGGTGCTGAGGTCCCGTTCCACTTCAGTCACATCCAAGCACCCGTGTCTTCGGCACTGCGTCCACTACTCAGCTTCTATCAGTGCATCCTTCAGTTTATCATCCATTGTGTCGATATATCCTCAGCTGTCTTATCTTTGTGATGTCAGCATGATGTCAGCTTCTAGAACTTCACCGACGCTTCCGCCTCAACCTGATCTTCACGTCTGTAGCCTCCGGTTGTCATTGCAGTTTCCTGATAGGTTTGGCCCAACTCTGCTGTTTGGTCAATAAGACGTTGTCCTTCCACTGCGGGTGGCTTGTCACCTCTGTCCGCAGCCTCGTTCCATTCATCTTACAGGCGCCGCACCTCTTGGAGTCTTGCTTGGATTGCCGCTGCTCGACTTTCTTGGACCTGAACTCGCTGCTGTCTGTCAGCGCGGGCGCACTCGCACGCAGCGAGGGCATTCCTCACTTGAGCCAGGTTGGCGGCAGAGCTGCCTACATGGTCCGCGTACGTCCTCACCCACGTCCTATGCTGCTCCCAGAGTCTCTCCACTCTGACTGTCCATGCTCGATTCTAGGTGATGTGAAGCGCAAATGCTTGCCACAGTGCCTCGTTGCTATGAAGGTCAGGTACTTCCGATGAGGGTGGGGGTGCCGGGCAGTGGTAATCCGTACACAGGGTGTGGAGAAGGTCTTTTGCTTCCGCCATAGTGAGAAACGGTGCGAGCGCACGGGCCTCGACCTCAGAAGCAAGAGCCGCGTTCACCGTGCGTTCAGCAAGTACGTACTTGTACCGGGCCCAGTCGGTGTGGGCCATCTCTGGCGTGGGGCTGGTGGTGTTGGTCTGTCACTGTTCTCCAGTAGTGGTTGCGTGGTAAGTGTGTCCCAGAGTGTCCAGAACTGAGGTTGTCTCTATCGTTGACTGGCGGCTTCATAAACGGTGTGAACTTTGTGAACAAGAATTTGAGGGCCACCGTCCCGATCCGCGAGAGGGTTCCTGAGCGATCCAGGGCGCCTGGGCGGGATGGACGTGCCGCCGTGGTTGTCCAAAGGCGAGGGGCATGTCAGGTTCCAGGTCACGTTGATGTGTTGGACGCTCACCTTGAATCCCCCGTGATCACATGGAGACGCGTTCTCCTATGAAGACGATGTCTTCTGAAGCTCTTGTTGTTGTTTGCCTGCGTCGTGTGATGCGGACGATGACTTCTACAAATTGTAACACGAGTTAGCCACAGTCCGAGTACCCAATCACAGTGCACGTTTAGTATGCATGACATTGCATGTATAAACAAGGTAAAAAAACTGGTGGCTTGGTACGGCTATTGTGCGCAATGCCTTCACTGAGTTGGCATGTGCCACTGACCATGACCACAAAGTTTACCAAGTACCTTAATTGGCTATGAATCATAACATGAGTCTGCCACGGTAAAAGTGTCCAATCACAGTGCAGATATACTGGGCATGACCTTGCAGGTATACACTGTCAGAAGAATGCAAGCATGAGAACGACGGTAGCAGAAGCAAGCACAAGCAGCGGAACATGCAGATGTACGTCAGCAGAGTGACGTGAGCGAGAACGGTTCGAGGAGTTAGTCACGGGAGCTGATGAGGGCTGAGATGCGAGGTAGCACAGGTAGACAGGTTGATGTGAGAGAGAGTGCTGACGGAGAGTGAGAGCTGAGCGAAGGAGCGAGAGTGACGGAGCGAAGCGTTGAGAGTTGGCGAAGACAGAAAGTGCAAAGGATAGGCAGAGCAAAGACACGGCGGCGAAGCCGCGGAACCAAAGGGGGAACAGGATGAGCAGAACTGTTCTGGTTATCTTGAGGGAATGAAAATCCTTGGTATATAAGTGACAGAACAGGACAAAATAGCAAAGCAACGGCTTCTTGTGCACTAGCTGGACGTGCTTGCGGTTGAGCTCCCTATTAGGGGATTACTCGGTAATGTGCCGTTGATCGGTTCTCACCGCCAACGGTTTGTGGGTGATGGGACCGAGGTGGTTCATGCCGAGGCTTGAACCGTTATTGAGAGCTCTTGGATTTTCCGAGAGGGGAGAACCACAACGACTATGTGGAGGCGGACCCGGCAGGTGCTCTGCGTTGACAGAGACACAATTCTGACACCCCTCGTGAATCTGTCAAGGCAGAAGGCTTCTCCAACGTCTTCTGATATTTTGGTTGCCCAATGACTTGCAGTGCACCTTTCCTCCGCAGTGAGTGATGAGTCCATGGCACATGAGCGTTACGTTGTCGTCAAGTTGGGCCAGGAGGATATGAAGTGTAGGATCCACCAGTGCACGAAGTCCTTGCCTGACTTCTTTGTTGAACAAATCGAGCTGCTCATGAAGCTCGTTGGGCGTATATTCTTCGCTGGGGCTGCAGTAGTGTGGTGCTATCACAAGAGACCGCACAATGGGGAAGTGAAAGAGGTAGTATGTATGGAATGTCTCATAGAATGTTCGTTCCCACAAGTCGATGTTGGTTGCTGTGACATCAGCTGCGTCATCTTCTGGAAGAAAGAAGTATTCTGGAAGAGTTGTGGGACGTTTGGTAGGATGGGGAAGACATCCACATAGTGCCGATGGAGGAAGTGGGACCGCCTAGCCCATGCACACTCCAGCAGGGAGTACCATCGCTGGGCGGCTATGTCGTCTGGCTGTTCTGTGAGGTGGTAGATAGGAGTAACCCGTGTTCTTAATACATCCCAGATGGCAGTGAAGGTGGTATGGTAGTCCTTGGGTGGATGCAGGCTGCTGTACAGGTGGTCGTATTTTCCAAGGAGCATACCGGCCACCTCATACTTGTGGATGTAGATATTGCGTGCGCTGGAGATGATGCTGTCTGACCAAGTGAGAATGTTGTTGGCGTTGGAGGCAAGGACAAGGAGTTCAACCCAGGCAGCAGAGAGCTTGTCCATGGTGTGTAGATTAGGAGCGGTGGCAGATGCTGGATAGGTGCTGATGATAGCGAGGAGGGCGATGCGGCCGAGCGAATTCGTGTGTTGAGCAAATACTGAGGTGAGGAGGCGGAGGCGGCTGATGAATGAGTGGGAGTAGGGGCGCAACCACGTGTGTTGCGAAGATTTTCGGCGTGGGCGCAGGTCGTCGCGGAATGGGCGATGCGACCGGGCGGATCCTGGTGCCGGACTGATGATGGAAGTTGAAGAAACGATTGATAGATGAGTGGGTGCAGGGACGAAACCACATGCGCTGAGGACAGAAGCTGCAAAAGTGATTGATGGAGGAGTGGGCGCAGGGGCGAAGCCACGTGCGCTGCAAAGTTTTTGGCGTGGGCGCAGGTCGTCGCGGAAAAGGCGATGCGACCGGGCGGATCCTTCTGCCGGGCAGAAGATGATTTGCGGAGGCAGAGAAAGCGATTGATGGATGAGTGGGCGCAGGGGCGAAACCACGTGCGCTGCAAAGTTATGGCATGAGTGCAGGTCGTCGCGGAAAGGGCGATACGACCGGGCGCGTCCTTGTGCCGAGATGGACGCGATTGCGGAAGCGGAGGAAACAATTGATTTGATGAGTGGGCGCAGGGGCGAAACCACGTGCGCGATAAGACGATGCTGATGATGCTGATGCTGATGATGGATGGCGACGCGGGGATGCTGATGATGAGGAGGAGGGGATACGGAGGCAGCGCGGATGATGTTGGAGACGGAGAGGCGGAGATGAGGCGGGAACGGGCGGCAGATGAAGTTGAGATGACTGAAGTGAGGAGGGAGAAACGATGGAAACGAATGGAGACGAAGACCGAGAGCTGATGATGATGGAGAAGACGGGAGACAGTGGGCGACGCGAGCGGAGAGAGCGGAGGTGAGACGCAGTGCGGCAGATGGAGGTGATGCGGTAGACAGGACGACGCAACTGATTCTCTTTAGCGTTCAGGAGAGTGACGGCTTGTTCCCCAGTTGGCTCGGAAGTGGGAGCAGGAAGACTGGTGGTGTCCGATATCCTGTCAGCCGAAGAGATTACTTGCGGTAGAGGAAGTCAGGCAACGGGCAGTGATTGAGCTGCTGATGCCAGGAGAGTGACGGCTTGTTCCCCAGTTGGCTCGGAAATGGGAGCAGGAAGACTGGTGGTGTCCGACATCCTAACAGCGGCAGTTTTGGCTGCAGTTACTCGACAAGGCGAGGAGGGCAATGCGAGAAGGCGACTCGTGACGATGGACGCGAGCGGACAGAGGATCACAGCGAGGAAGGAGCAGATGAGGCTGATGAGGCGGAGTGATCAGGAGGTGATGCCAGCGGAGGCAGATGCGATGCGGTGATGGCAGATGGGAGGCGGCAGGAAGCTACTTGGAAGTTGACGATAGGCGGCGGCTCGAGAGTTGCTTGCAGCTGATGTCAGCGATTCGTCACCAGTAGTTAGTAACGGGCGCGGAAATGGGCGCAGGGCGTTCTCAGGATGACAGGGCGTTTCCTCATCGTGGAAGACACGTCAGGCAGAGCTCCCGATGTCAGCTGCGGATGAAGCGGCGAGGCGCGAGACAGCGGTAGCAGCGGCAGGAGAATGTTGGTAGAGGCGACAATGCAGAGATGATGGCAGAGCGATGACGCGGTCACGGAACTCCAGGTGATGTTGCCTGATGCTCTGATACCATGTCAGAAGAATGCAAGCATGAGAACGACGGTAGCAGAAGCAAGCAGAAGCAGCGGAACATGCAGATGTACGTCAGCAGAGTGACGTGAGCGAGAGCGGTTCGAGGAGTTAGTCGCGGGAGCTGATGAGGGCTGAGATGCAAGGTAGCACAGGTAGACAGGTTGATGTGAGAGAGAGTGCTGACGGAGAGTGAGAGCTGAGCGAAGGAGCGAGAGTGATGGAGCGAAGCGTTGAGAGTTGGCGAAGACAGAAAGTGCAAAGGATAGGCAGAGCGAAGACACGGCGGCGAAGCCGCGGAACCAAAGGGGGAACAGGATGAGCAGAACTGTTCTGGTTAACTCGAGGGAATGAACATCCTTGGTATAAAGGTGACAGAACAGGACAAAATAGCAAAGCAACAGCTTCTTGTGCACTAGCCGGAAGTGCTTGCGGTTGAGCCGCTTATTAGGGGATTACTCGGTAATGTGCCGTTGATCGGGTCTCACCGCCAACGGTTCCTGGGTGATGGGACCGAGGTGGTTCATGCCGAGGCTTGAACCGTTATTGAGAGCTCTTGGATTTTCCGAGAGGGGGGAACCACAACGACTATGTGGAGGCGGACCCGGCAGGTGCTCTGCCTTGACAGAGACACAATTCTGACATACACAAGGTAGAATACTGGTGGCACGGTGTGGTTATTGTGCGCAATGCCTTGACAAAGTTGGCATGTGTCACTGACCATGACCACAAATGTATCCAATTGACTTTTACTTCTATTGATCATGACACAAGTCAGCCACAGTCAGAGTGTCGAATCACAGTGCAGATGTACTAGGCATGATCTTGCATGTACAAACAAGGTAGAATACTGGTGGCTCGGTGTGGCTATTGTGCGCAATGCCTTGACAAAGTTGGCATGTGCAACTGACAATGACCACAAATGTATCCAGGTGAC
>SZWC01007434.1:38757-54470 GCA_023375785.1 Penium margaritaceum
TGTCCAATAACAATGCAAATATGCTAGGCATGATCTTGCAGGTGCAAACAATGTACAAAACGGGTGGCTCGGTGTGGTTATTGTGCGCAATGCCTTGATGAATTTGGCATGTGCCACTGACCATGACCACAAAGTTTACCAAGTGACTTTAACGTCTACGAATCGTAACACGAGTCAGCAACAGTAAGAGTGCCCAATCACAAAGCACATGTAATATGCATGATCTTGCAAGTATAAGCAAGGGAAACACCCGTTGGCTTGGCACGGCTATTGTGCGCAATGCCTTGACAAAGTTGGCATGTTCCACTGACCATAACCTGAAAGTTTACCAAGTACCTTAAACGGCTATGAATCATAACACGAGTCAGCCACGGTCAGAGTGTCCAATCGCAGTGCAGATATACTGAGTATGACCTTGCAGATACAAACAATGTAGAATACTGGTGGCTCGGTGTCGCTATTGTGCGCAATGCCTTGACAAAGTTGACATGTGCCACTGAACATGACCACAAATGTATCCAAGTGACTTTTACTTATACTGATCATAACACAAGTCAGCCACGGTGAGAGTGTCCAATCACATTGTAGATATACTCTGCATCCTCTTGCAGGTGGCTCAATGTGGCTATTGTGTGCAATCCCTTGACAAAGTTGGCATGTGCCACTGACCATGACCACAAATGTATCCAAGTGACTTTTACTTCTATTGATCATAACAGGAGTCAGCCACGATCAGAGTGTCCAATTACAGTGCAGATGTACTAGGCATGATCTTGCAGGTTCAAACAATGTAGAATACTGGTGGCTTGGTGTGGCTATTGTGTGTATTTCTTTGACAAAGCTGGCATGTGCCACTGACCATGACTACAAAGTTTACCAAGTACTTTAAAAGGCTAAGAATTACAACACAAGTCAGTCACGGTAAGAGTCCATTTACAGTGCAGATATACTGGGCATGACCATTCAGGTATAAACAAGGTAAAATACTGGTGGCTTGGTGTGGCTATTGTGTGCAATACCTTGACAAAGTTGGCATGTGCCACTGACCATGATCACAAATGTATCCAAGTGACTTTTACCTCTATTGATCATAACACGAGTCAGCCACGATCAGAGTGTCCAATCACAGTGTAGGTGTACTAGGCCTGATCTTGCAGGTGCAAACTAGGTAGAATACTGGTGGCTCGGTGTGGCTATTGTGCGCAATGCCTTGACAAAGTTGGCATGTGCCACTGACCATGACCACAAAGTTTTCCAAGTGACATTAACTTCTACGAATCATAACACGAGTCAGCCACGGTCAGAGTACCCAATCACAGTGCACATCTTATATGCATGACCCTCCAGGTATAAACAGGGTAAAAAGCCGGTGTCTTGGCACGGCTATTGTACGCAATGCCTTGACAAAGTTGGCATGTGCCACTGACCATGACCACAATGTTTACCAAGTACCTTAATTGGCTATGAACCATAACACGAGTCAGCCACAGTCAGAGTGTCCAATGCCAGTGCAGATCATCTGGGCATGAGCTTACAGGTGTAAATAAGGTAGAATACTGGTGGAATGGTGTGGCTATTGTGTGCAATGCCTTGACAAAGTTGGCATGTGCCACTGACCATGATCACAAATGTATCCAAGTGACTTTTATTTTTATTGATCATAACACGAGTCAGCCACGGTCAGAGTGTCCAATCACAGTGCAGATGCACTGGGCATGATTTTGCAGGTACAAACAAGGTAGGCTACTGGTGGCTCGGTGTGGCTATTATGCGCAATGCCTTCACAAAGTTGGCATGTGCCACAGACCATGACCACGAATTTTACGAAGTAACTTTACCTTGTACGAGTTGTCACACGAGTCAGCCACGGTCAGAGTGCCCAATCACAGTGCACATTTAACATGCATGACCTTGAAGGTATAAACAATGTAAAAACCCGGTGGCTTTGCACGGCTATTGTGCGCAATGCATTGACAAAGTTGGCATGTGCCACTGACCATGACCACAATGTTTACCAAGTACCTTAAACGGCTATGAATCCTAACACGAGTCAGCCACAGCCAGAGTGTCCATTCACAGTGCAGATATACTGGACATGACCTTGCAGGTATAAACAAGGTAGAATACTGATGGCTCGGTGTGGCTATTGTGCGCAATGCCTTGACAAAGTTGGCATGTGCCACTGACCATGACCACAAACGTATCCAAGTGACTTTTACTTCTATTGATCATAACACGAGTCAGCCACGGTCAGAGTGTCCAATCACAGTGCAGATGTACTAGGCATGATCTTGCACGTACAAACAAGGTAGAATACTGGTGGCTCGGTGTGGCTATTGTGCGCAATGCCTTGACAAAGTTGGCATGTGCCACTGACCATGACCACAAACGTATCCAAGTGACTTTTACTTCTATTGATCATAACACGAGTCAGCCACGGTCAGAGTGTCCAATCACAGTGCAGATGTACTAGGCATGATCTTGCACGTACAAACAAGGTAGAATACTGGTGGCTCGGTATGGCTATTGTGTGCATTGCCTTGACAAAGTTGGGATGTGCCACTGACCATGACCACAAATGTATCCAAGTGACTTTAACGTCTACGAATCGTAACACAAGTCAGCCATAGTCAGAGTGCCCAATCACAGTGCACATCTAATATGCATGACCTTACAGGTATTAACAAGGTAAAAACCTGGTGGCTTGGCACGGCTATTGTGCGCATTGCCTTGACAAAGTTGGCATGTGGCACTGACCATGACCACAAAGTTTACCAAGTTCCTTAAACGACTGTGAATAATAACACGACTCAACCACAGTGAGATTGTCCTATCACAGTGCAAATATACGGGATATGACCTTGCAAGTATAAACAAGGTAGAATACTAGTGTTTCGGTGTGGCTATTATGCGCAATGCCTTGATAAAATTGGCATGTGCCATTGACCATGACCACAAATGTATCCAGGTGACTTGTACTTCTATTGATCATAACACGAGTCAGCCACGGTCAGAGTGTCCAATCACATTGCAGATGTACTAGGCATGATCTTGCAGATACAAACAGGGTAGAATACTGGTGGCTCGGTGTGTGGCTATTGTGCGCAATGCCTTGACAAAGTAGGCATGTGCCATTGACCATGACCACAAATGTATCCAAGTGAATTTTACTTTTATTGATCATAACGCGAGTCAGTCACGGTCAGAGTGTCCAATCACAGTGCACATCTAATATGCATGACCTTGCAGGTATGAACAAGGTAAAAATCCGGTGGCTTGGCAAGGCTATTGTGCACAATGCCTTGACAAAGTTGGCATGTGCCAGTAACCATGACTACAAAGTTTACCAAGTACCTTAAATGGCTATGAATCACAACACGAGTCAGCCATGGTCAGAGTGTCCAATCGCAGTGCAGACATACTAGGCATGACCTTACAGGTATAAAAAAGGTAGAAAACCGGTGGCTCGGTGTGGCTATTGTGTGCAATTCCTTGACAAAGTTGGCTTGTGCAACTGACCATGACTACAAATGTATCCAGGTGACTTTTCCTTCTATTGATCATAACACGAGTCAGCCACAGTCAGAGTGTCCAATCGCATTGCAGATGTACTAGGCATGATCTTGCAGATACAAAAAAGGTAGAATACTGGTGGCTCGGTGTGTGGTAATGGTTCGCAGTGCCTTGACAAAGTAGGCATGTGCCATTGACCATGACCACAAATTTATCCAAGTAACTTTCACTTTTATTGATCATAACAGGAGTCAGTCACGGTCAGAGTGTCCAATCACATTGCACATATAATATGCATGACCTTGCAGGTATGAACAAGGTAAAAATCTGGTGGCTTGGCAAGGCTATTGTGCACAATACCTTGACAAAGTTGGCATGTGCCAGTAACCGTGACCACAAAGTTTACCAAGTACCTTAAACGGCTATGAATCATAACACGAGTCAGCCACGGTCAAAGTGTCCAATCACAGTGCAGACATACTAGGCATGACCTTACAGGTATAAACAAGGTAGAATACCGGTGGCTCGGTGTGGCTATTGTGTGCAATGCCTTGATAAAGTTGGCTCGTGCCACTGACCATGACCACAAATGTATCCAAGTGACTTTTACTTCTATTGATCATAACACGAGTCAGCCACGGTCAGAGTATCCAATCACAGTGCAGATGTACTGGGTATGATCTTGCAGGTGCAAACAAGGTAGAATACTGGTGGCTCGGTGTGGTTACTGTGCGCATGCCTTGACAAAGTTGGCATCTGCCACTGACTATGACCACAAAGTTACCAAGTGACTTTAACCTCTACGAATCGTAACAAGAGTCAGCCACAGTCAGAGTGCCCAATCACGGTTCAGAGCTCCTAGGCATGACCTTGCAGGTATAAACAAGGCAAAAAACCGGTGGCTTGGCACGGCTGTTGTGCGCAATGCCTTGACAAAGTTGGCATGTGCCACTGACCATGACCAGAACGTTTACCAAGTACCTTAAACGTCTATGAAGCATAACACGAGTCAGCCTTGGTGAGAGTGTCCAATCACAGTGCATATATACTGAGCATGACCTTGCAAATACAAACAAGGTAGAATACTGGTGGCATGGTGTGGCTATTCTGCGCAATGCCCTGACGAAGTTGGCATGTGCCACTGACCATGACCACAAATGTATCCAAGTGACTTTTACTTATATTGATCATAACATGAGTCAGCCACGGTCAGAGTGTCCAATCACAGTGCACATCTAATATGCATGACCTTGCAGGTATAAACAGGGTAAAAGGCCGGTGTCTTGGCACGGCTATTGTACGCAATGCCTGGACAAAGTTGGCATGTGCCACTGAATATGACCACAAAGTTTACCAAGCGACTTTAACTTATACGAATCGTAACACGAGTCAGCCACAGTCAGAGTGCCCAATCACAGCTCAGATGTACTAGGCATGACCTTGCAGGTATAAACAAGGTAAAAACCGGTGGCTTGGCACGGCTATTGTGCGTAATTCCTTGACAAAGTTGGCATGTGCCACTGACCATGACCACAATGTTTACCAAGTACCTTAAACGGCTATGAATTATAACAGGAGGCAGCCATGGTCAGAGTGTCCAATCCAAGTGCAGATGTACTAGGCATGAGCTTATAGGTAAAAACAAGGAAGAATACTGGTGGCTCGGAGTGGCTATTGTGCACAATGCCTTGACAAAGTTGGCATGTGCCACTGACCATGACCACAAATGTATCCAAGTGACTTTTACTTTTATTGATCATAACACGGGTCAGCCACGGTCAGAGTATCCAATCACAGTGCAGATGTACTAGGCACGATCTTACAGGTGCAAACAAGGTCGAATATGGGTGGCTTGGTGTGCCTATTGTGCGCAATGCCTTGACAACGTTGGCATGTGCCACTGACCATGACCACAAAGCTTACCAAGTGACTTTTACTTCTACAAATCGTAACACGAGTCAGCCGCAGTCAGACTGCGCACTCACAGTGCACATATAATATGCATGACCTTGCAGGCATAATCAAGGTAAAAACTGGTGGCTTGGCACGGCTATTGTGCGAAATGCCTTGACAAAGTTAACATGTGCCACTGATTATGACCACAAAGTTTACCAAGTACCTTAAACGGCTATGAATCATAACACGAGTCAGCCACGGTCAGAGTGTCCATTTACAGTGCTGATATATTGGGCATGACGTTGCAGGTATACACAAGGTATAATACTGGTTGCTTGGTGTGGCTATTGTGCATAATGCCTTGACAAAGTTGGCATGTGCCACTTATCATGACCACAAATGTATCCAAGTGACTTTAACTTCTATTGATCATAACACGAGGCAGCCATGGTCAGAGTGTCCAATCACACAGCAGATGTACTAGGAATGAACTTACAGGTCCAGACAAGGTATAATACAAGTGGCTCGGTGTGGCTATTGTGTGCAATGCCTTGACAAAGTTGGCATGTGCCACTGACCATAACCACAAAGTGTACCAAGTACATTAAACGGCTATGAAGCATAACACGAGTCAACCACGGTCAGAGTGACCAATCACAGTGCAGATATACTGGGCATTACTTTACAAGTATAAACAAGGTAGAATACTGGTGGCTCCCTGTGGCTATTGTGTGCAATGCCTTGACAAAGTTTGCATGTGCCACTGACCATGACCACAAATGTATCCAAGTGACTTTTACGTCTTATGATCATAACACGAGTCAGCCACGGTCAGAGTGTCCAATCACAGTGCAGATGTAATAGACATGATCTTGCAGGTGCACACAAGGCAGAATACTGGTGGCTCGGTGTGGCTATTATGCTCAATGCATTGACAGAAATGGCATGTGCCACTGACCATGACCACAAATGAATCCAAGTGACTTTTACTTCTATTGATCATAACACAAGTCAGCCACGGTCAGAGTGTCTAATCACAGTGAAGATGTACTAGGCATGATCTTGCAGATACAAACAAGGTAGAATACTGGTGGCTCGGTGTGTGGCTATTGTGCGCAATGCTTTGACAAAGTTGGCATCTGCAACTGACCATGACCACAAAGTTACCAAATGACTTTAACTTCTACGAATCGTAACACGAGTCAGCCACAGTCAGAGTGCCCAATGACAGCTCAGACGTACTAGGCATGACCTTGCAGGTATAAAAAAGGTAAAAACTGGTGGCTTGGCACGACTATTGTGCGTAATTCCTTGACAACGTTGGCATGTGCCACTGACCATGACCACAATGTTTACCAAGAACCTTAAATGGCTATGAATTATAACACGAGTCAGCCATGGTCAGAGTGTCCAATCCCAGTGCAGATGTACTAGGCATAAGCTTAGAGGTATAAACAAGGTAGAATACTGGTGGCTCGGTGTGGATATTGTGCACAATGCCTTGACAAAGTTGGCATGTGCCACTGACCATGACCACAAATGTATCTAAGTGACTTTTACTTCTATTGATCATAAGACGAGTCAGCCACGGTCAGAGTATCCAATCACAGTGCAGATGTACTAGGCACGATATTGCAGGTGCAAGCAAGGTAGAAACTGGTGGCTTGGTGTGCCTATTGTGCGCTATGCCTTGACAAAGTTGGCATGTGCCACTAACCATGACCACAAACTTACCAAGTGATTTTTACTTCTACGAATCGTAACACGAGTCAGCCACAGCCGGACTGCTCACTCACAATGCACTTCTTATATGCATGACCTTGCAGGCATAATCAAGGTAAAAACCCGGTGGCTTGGCACGGCTATTGTGCGCAATGCCTTGACAAAGTTGGCATGTGCCACTGACCATGACCACAAATGTATCCAAGTAACTTTTACTTCTATTGATCACAACACAAGTCAGCCACGGTCAGAGTGTCCAATCACACTGCAGATGTACTAGGCATGATCTTGCAGGTACATACAAGGTAGAATACGGGTGGCTCGGTGTGGCTATTGTGTGCAATGCCTTGACAAAGTTGGCATGTGCCACTGACCATGACCACAAAGTTTACCAAGTACCTTAAACGGCTATGAATCATAACACGAGTCAACCACGGTCAGAGTGACCAATCACAATGCAGATATACTGGGCATTACTTTACAGGTATAAACAAGGTAGAATACTGGTGGCTCGCTGTGGCTATATTGTGCAATGCCTTGACAAAGTTGGCATGTGCCACTGATCATGACCACAAATGTATCCAAGCTAATTTTACCTCTGATGATCATAACACGAGTCAGCCATGGTTTGAGTGTCCAATCACAGTGCAGATGTACTAGGCATGATCTTGCAGGTGCAAACAATGTAGAATACTGGTGGCTCGGTGTGGCTATTGTGTGCAATGCCTTGACAAAGTTGGCATGTGCCACTGACCATGACCACAAAGTTTACCAAGTGCCTTAAACGGCTATGAATCATAACACGAGTCAGCCACAGTCAGAGTGTCCAATCACAGTGCAGATATACTAGGCATGACCTTACAGGTATAAACAAGGTAGGAAACTGGTGGCACGGTGTGGCTATTGTGTGCAATGTCTTGACAAAGTTGGCATGTGCCACTGACCATGACCACAAATGTATCCAAGTAACTTTTACTCCTATTGATCATAACACGAGTCAGCCAGGGTCAGAGTGCCCAATCATAGTGCAGATGTGTTAGGCATGATCTTTCAAGTGCAGAAAAGGTATAATTCTGGTGGTTTGGTGTGGCTATTGTGCGCAATACCTTGACAAAGTTGGCATATGCCACTGACCATGAAAACAAAGCTACCAAGTGACTTTAACTTATACGAATCGTAACACGAGTCAGCCACAGTCAGAGTGCCCAATCACGGTTCAGATGTACTAGGCATGATCTTGCAGGTGCAAACAAGGTACAATACTGGTGGCTCGCTGTGGCTATTGCGCGCAATGCCTTGACAAAGTTGGCATGTGCCACATACAATGACCACAAAGTTTACCAAGTGACTTTAACTTCTAAGAATCATAACACGAGTCAGCAACGGTCAGAGTATCCAATCACAGTGCACATCTAATATGCATAATCTTGCAGGTATAAACAGGGTAAACAAACCGGTGGCTTGGCACGGCTATTGTGCGCAATAGCTGTGGCTATTGTGCGCAATGCCTTGACAAAGTTGGCATGTGCCACTGACCATTACCACAAAGTTTACCAAGTACCTTAAACGGCTATGAATCATAACACAAGTCAGCCACGGTCAGAGTGTCCAATCACAGTGCAGATGTACTAGGCATGATCTTAGAGGTACAAACAAGGTAGAACACTGGTGGCTTGGTGTTGCTTTTGTGCGCAATGCCTTGACAAAGTTGGCATGTGCCACTGATCATGACCACAAATGTATCCAAGTAACTTTTGATTCTATTCATCATAACACAAGCCAGCCATGGTCTGAGTGTCCATTCACAGTACAGGTATACTGGACATGAAATGACAGGTATAAACAAGGTATATTACTGGTGGCTCGGTGTGGCTATTGTGCGCAATGCCTTGACAAAGTTGGCATGTGCCACTGACCATGACCACAAATGTTTCCAAGTGACTTTCACTTCTATTGAGCATACTACGAGTCAGCCACAGTCAGAGTGACCAATCACAGTGCAGATGTACTAGGAATGATCTTGCAGGTACAAACAAGGTGGAATACTGGTGGCTTGGTGCGGCTATTGTGCGCAATGCCTTGACAAAGTTTGCATGTGCCACTGACCATGACCACAAATGTATCCAAGTGACTTTTACTTCTATTGATCATAACACGAGCCAGCCACGGTCAGACTATCCAATCACAGTGCAGATGTACTAGGCATGATCTTGCAGGTACAAACAAGGTAGAATACTGGTGGCTCGATGTGGCTATTATGCACAATGCCTTGCCAAAGTTGGCATGTGCCACTGACCATGACCACAAATGTATCCAAGTGACTTTAACTTCTACGAATCGTAACACAAGTCAGCCATAGTCAGAGTGCCCAATCACAGTGTACATCTAATATGCATGACCTTACAGGTATAAACAAGGTAAACAACTGGTGGCTTTGCACGGCTATTGTGAGCAATGCCTTGACAAAGTTGGCATGTGCCACTGACCATGACCACAAAGTTTACCAAGTTCGTTAAACAGCTATGAATCGTAACAGGAGTCAGCCACGGTCAGAGTGTCCAATCACAGTGCAGATATACTGGGCATGACCTTACAGGTACAAACAAGGCCGAATACTGGTGGCTCGGTGTGTGGCTATTGTGCGCAATGCCTTGACAAAGTTGGCATGTGCCACTGACCATGACCACAAATGTATCAAAGTGACTTTTACTTCTATTGATCATAAGACGAGTCCGCCACGGTCAGAGGTCGAATCACAGTGCATATCTAATATGCTTGACCTTGCCGGTATAAATAAGGTAAAAAACCGGTTGCTTGGCACGGCTTTTGTGGGCAATGCCTTGACAAAGTTGGCATGTGCCACTGACGATGACCACGAAGTTAACCAAGTACCTTAAACGGCTATGAACCATAACACGAGTCAGCCACGGTCGGAATGTCCAATCACAGTGCAGATATACTGCGCATGACCTTACAGGTATAAACAAGGTAGAAAACGGGTGGCTCGGTATGGCTATTGTGTGCAATGCCTTGACAAAGTTGGCATGTGCCACTGACCATGACCACAAATGTATCCAAGTAACTTTTACCTCTATTGATCAGAACACGAGTCAGCCACAGTCAGAGTGCCCAATCATATTGCAGATGTGCTAGGCATGATCTTACAAGTGCAAATAAGCTAGAATACTGGTGGCTTGGTTTGGCTATTGTGCGCAATACCTTGACAACGTTGGCATGTGCCACTGACCATGAAAAGAAAGTTACAAAGTGACTTTAACTTCTACGAATCGTAACACGAGTCAGCCACAGTCAGAGTACCCAATCACAGTGTACATCTGATATGCCTGACCTTGCGGGTATAAACAGGGTAAAATTGCCGGTGGCTTGGCACAGCTATTGTGCGCAATGCCTTGACAAAGTTGGCATGTGCCACTGACCATGACCACAGAGTTTACCAAGTACCTTAAACGGCTATGAATCATAACACGAGTCAGCCACGGTCAATGTGTTCAATCACAGTGCAGACATACTAGGCATGACCTTACAATTATAAACAGGGTAGAATACAGGTGACTCGGTGTGGCTATTGTGTGCAATGCCTTGACAATGTTGGCATGTGCCACTGACCATGACCACAAACATATCCAAGTGACTTAAACTTCTATTGATCATAACACGAGTCAGCCACGGTCAGAGTGTCCAATCAAAGTGCAGATGTACTAGATATGATCTTGCAAGTACAAACAAGGTAGAAAACTGGTGGCTCAGTGTTGCTATTGTGTGCAATGCCTTGACAAAGATCAACCTCACTCCTACAGCGGTCCGGAAGGGGAAGAGCGGCTGGAAGACGCCGCATGAGGTTTGGAGCGGGCGCAATCCAAGTGTGGTACACCTGAAAGTGTTCGGGTGCAAGGCGCACGCGATGGTGCAGGCTGCGCAGAGGCGCGACAGCAAGCTGGAGCCGCGGGCAAATTCGTATCTCTTCCTTGGCTATGAGAACGCGCATAAGGCATACAGGCTCTA
Organism: Penium margaritaceum; assembly: GCA_023375785.1. Taxonomy (NCBI): domain Eukaryota; kingdom Viridiplantae; phylum Streptophyta; class Zygnematophyceae; order Desmidiales; family Peniaceae; genus Penium; species Penium margaritaceum. The sequence goes on from SZWC01007434.1 coordinate 49,912, forward strand.
CGACATGCACAAGGGGGAGATAATCCGCAGCCGAGACGTCGATGGGGATTGATGTGGGTCGAAACCTGTTCGCGGACCTCCAGTCAGATTTTTGACTAAGTCCCCGAGTAACAAACTGTACTACTGAGTTTCGGACTCCGAGCAAGGATTTTGGCTAAGTCCCTCAGTAACAAACTGCACTCCTGAAATCCAGCGGATCATCCACCGCCTCGGCAGACCTTGTGGAGCAAAATCCCCAGATGGCATTTTGTTACTCGTTGCGGTCGATGATTCGCCGGAAGTCGAACCGCGGCCGGCTCCCAGAACCGCCGCGCACACCCAACTTTCGAAGCCCATATCTCCCTTGTTACTAGTCCGATTCCGGTGAAACAACTTCCACCGGATTCAGCCACTCGTCAACTTTCAGGGGCAATCCTCCATTTTAGGATCCGTGCAATCATCAAGTCGCCAGATCCGTCAACGAGGAATATCCTCTCTCTGGCCGCTCGTCGGCGCCTCCCGGTGCCGCACTTGGGCATGCAGAGGGGCAAACATACAACATTCTCCCCTTGCACCTGCTATGCCCGCTGCTCCTGCCTGCTCTCACTCATCTTCCATTGCGCCCTCCAGCCCATCATAGCTGGTCATCCCGATTTCGGCCACGCTCAATGCGTGCCGGTCCACGGGTNGCTGCAGTGTTGCGGCACCACCTGCCCCTTTTCAACCATGTCCCGTATGTAATGATAACGTACGTCAATGTGCTTCGTCCTCCTGTGCTGCGTCGGGTTGTTGGTCAGCGAGATTGAGCCGGTGTTGTCCTCTTGCACCACCGTAGGCTCCTGCTGCAACACGCCCAGCTCCCCCAGCAACCTACGGAGTCACACCGCCTCCTTGACCGCCTCGGCCAGCGCGATGTACTCTGCTTCGACTATAGATGTGCGACGCAGTCTTGCTTTCTGCTACACCATGAGACTGTTGCACCAGCAAGGAAGAACACGTAGCAAGATGCGGACTTCCGCTTGTCCACATCGCCAGCGTAGTCCGCGTCTGTGTAGCAGACCAGACGCAAGGGGTCCGCCCGCCCCTTGCCGTCGAACCTCAAGCACGCATGACGCGTTGCTTGCATGTAGCGGAGGATGCGCTTGACCGCCTGCTAGTGTAGTGGTGTGGATCGGCCAAGTTCCTGTTCACTTGGCCCACCGCGTAGGCCAGGTCTGGTCGAGTCGCCACCATGGCGTACATGAGGCTGCCCACCGCCGATTGGTAGGGCACCCCTGCCATATCCTCCCGCTCTTCTTTTGTATGCAGCGCCATTGCCGCACTCAGTTCACAGGTCGTGGAGACTGGACTGCCTACGGGTTTGGAGTCCTCCATGCCGTACCGCTTCGGCACCTCGGCCACGTATTTGGCCTGTCCGAGCTCAAGCGTGCGCGAAGGACATGGAGCGTTTGCTCCCGTCGCCAGGTTCACAAGCATCCGGGCGATCCTTGCGGTGGCGGCCGCGAAGGACATGGAGCTCACCAGATGGACGTAAAGACGGTCTTCTTTAATGGCATCATAGACAAAGAGATATACATGGAGGTGCCGGAGCGGATGGAGGCGCCGGAGGGCAAGGTGTGTAAGCTGCGCAAGTCCTTGTACAGGCTAAAACAATCGCCCAAATGCTGGTACCAACAGATTGACAGCTTCATGGCACAACTCAGCTTTAAGCGCTGTCAGGCAGATCACAGCGTATACGTGCGGCGCGACAAACAGCTCCATCCAATCGTTGCACTCTACGTGGACAACCTGATTGTGTGCTCGACGGTTTTGCCGAGCCTACAGCAGCTGAAAGAGCAACTGAGCAACGTGTTCCAAATGTCGGACATGGGAGAGCTGGAGTACTACCTCGGGGTGAGCATTACGCGGAACCGGAGGGCACGCACGCTTGAACTGGGAAAGGCCAAATACGTGGACAAGGTGCTGAAGCGTTACGGCATGGAGGACTGCAAACCAGTTGGCAGTCCAGTCTCCACGACCTGTGAACTGAGTGCGGCAATGGCGCCGCAGACAAAATAAGAGCCGGAGGATATGGCATGGGTGCCCAACCAATTGGCGGTGGGCCGCCTCATGTATGCCATGGTGGCGACTCAACCAGACCTGGCCTACGCGGTGGACCAAGTGAGCAGGTACGTGGCCGATCCAGGGCCACTACACTGGCAGGCGGTCAAACGCATCCTCCGCTACCTACAAGCGACGCGGCATGCGTGCTTGAGGTTCGACGGCAAGGGACAGGTGGACCCCTTGCGTCTGGTCTGCTACACAGACGCAGACTACGCTGGCGATGTGGACAAGCGGACGTCCACGTCCGGCCACGTGTTCTTCCTCGCTGGTGCAACGGTCTCGTGGTGCAGCAAAAAGCAAGACTACATCGCCACCTCCATAGTGGAAGCAGGGTACATCGCGCTGGCAAGGGCAATCAAGGAGGCGGTGTGACTCCGCAGGTTGCTGGGGGAGCTGGGCGTGTTGCAGCAGGAGCCTACGGTGGTGCAAGAGGACAACACCGGCTCAATCTCGCTGACCAACAACCCGACGCAGCACAGGAGGACGAAGCACATTGACGTGCGTTCTCATTACGCACGGGACATGGTTGAAAAGGGGCAGGTGGTGCTCCAACACTGCAGCACGCACAACATGCTTGCGGATTGCTTGACCAAAGCGCAACCCGTGGACCGACACGCATTGAGCGTGGCCGGAATCGGAATGACCAGCTATGATGGGCTGGAGGACGCAGCGGAAGATGAGTGAGAGCAGGCAGGAGCAGCGGGCATGGCAGGTACAAGGGGGAGAATGTTGTATATTTGCCTCTGTGCATGCCCAAGTGCGGCGCCGGGAGGCGCCGACGAGCCGCCAGAGAGAGGAAATTCCTTGTCGACGGATCTGGTGACTTGATGATTGCACGGATCCTAAAATGGAGGATTGCCCCTGAAAGTTGACGAGTTGCTGAATCCTGTAGAAGTTGTTTCACTGGAATCGGACTAGTAACAAGGGAGATATGGGCTTCCAAAGTTGGGTGTTTGCGGCTGTTCTGGGAGCCGGCCGCGGTTCGACTTCCGGTGAATCATCGACCGGAACGAGTAACAAAATGTCATCTGGGGATTTTGCTCCAGAAGGTCTGCCGAGGCGTCCGGTGGATGATCCACCGGATTTCAGGAGTGCAGTTTGTTACTGAGGGACTTAGCCAAAATACTGGCTCGGAGTCCGAAACTCAGTACTACAGTTTGTTACTCGGGGACTTGGTCACAATTCTGACTGGAGGTCCGCGAACAGGTTTCGACCCACATCAATCCCCATCGACGTCTCGGCTGCAGATTATCTCCCCCTTGTGCATGTCGTAGAGCCTGTACGCCTTATGCGCGCTCTCATAGCCAAGGAAGAGATACGAATTTGCCCGCGGCTCCAGCTTGCTGTCGCGCCTCTGCGCAGCCTGCACCATTGCGTGCGCCTTGCACCCGAACACTTTCAGGAGTGCCACACTTGGCTTGCGCCCGCTCCAAACCTCCTGTGGCGTCTTCCAGCCGCTCTTCCCCTTCAGCACCGCTGTAGGAGTGAGGTTGATGGTGTAGCTCGCTGTACGCACAGCTCCCGTCCAGAAGCTTCGCGGCAATTCCGCATCCACCAACATGGTCCGTACCATGTTTAGCAGCGTCTGGTTCGCCCGCTCCGCCATGCCATTTGACCGAGGCCAATATGGCATGGTTTGTTGCCATTTTATGCCCTGCTGCTTCATCCACCCGCTACAGCCTACATACTCTCCGTCGTTGTCGTTACGCAGCGCTCTGACCTTCCGGCCTTTCTGCCTCTCCACCGCGGCGACATACTCCTTCAGCCGGTCCAGGACCTCGCCTTTCTACTTCATGAAGTGCACGAAGAGTTTTCTGCTGTAGTCATCAATGAAGGTGACGAAGGAACGCGCGCCGCTCTTTGACGCTGTCTTGAATGGTCCGCACACATCACTGTGCACGACATCTTGCAGGTCCGAGGTGCGATTCTCGTTCGCCTTGAACGGTTTGTGCCGCGCCTTGCCCAAAATGCAAGGCTCGCACTTTTTGTGCACTGCTACATCTGTCACCTCTTCCGCACCGTCAATGACGAGGCCACGTACCAGCTCGCGCCTCGCCATCTCCTTCACGACTGCGGGTGAGGAATGCCCCAGTCATCGGTGCCAGAGCTCCACATCAGCCCCCCCTCCTTTGGCCAGGTTGACGGTGCGTTCTTGCAAATCTACTGAAGCTGTCATCGCGGGGATCACCTTAGTCTCCACAATGTAGAGGCCTCCCTCGCGCTTAGCCTCCAGCACGTGCTCGCCGCCACCGTCCTTCCGCACGACTGCCCCCTTTCTCCTGAAGAGCACCTCGTATCGCTTGTGTGTCAGGGGACTGACACTTAGGATGTCAGCCAAGCCAGGTACTTGCTGCACGTTCTTGATCACGCGCTATACCCGCTTCCCACCAACCACCACCTCCACGTCCACGTCTCCTTGGCCAGCCGCCGGCTCGACCTTGTCGTTCGCGACCACCATGGACTTGCTGGACTTGGTG
>SZWC01007434.1:99933-122686 GCA_023375785.1 Penium margaritaceum
GTGCGTGTAAGTGCGTGTAAGTACGTCTAAGTGCGTGTAAGTTTGTGCAAGTGCATGTAAGTGCAGTTTACGTTCGTGTAAGTACGTGTAAGTGCGTGGAAGTGCGTGTAAGTATGTGTAAGTGCGTGTAAGTGTGTATAAGTGCGTTTAAGTATGTGTAAGTATGTGTAGGTACGTGTAAGTTCATGTAAGTATGTATGAGTACGTGTAAGTGCATGTACGTATGTGTAAGTACGTGTAAGTATGTGTAAGTGCGTGTAAGTGTGTATAAGTGCGTTTAAGTATGTGTAAGTATGTGTAGGTACGTGTAAGTTCATGTAAGTATGTATGAGTACGTGTAAGTGCATGTACGTATGTGTAAGTACGTGTAAGTATGTGTAAGTGCAAGAAAGTGCATGTAATTACATGTAAGTGCGTGTAAGCACATATAAGTATGTGTAAGTATGTGTCAGTGTGTGTAAGTGGGTGTAAGTACGTGTAAATGCAAGTAAGTGTGTGTAAGTATGTGTAAGTGTGTGTCAGTGTGTGTTAGGACGTGTAAGTATGTATAAGTGCGTATAAGTACGTATAAGTGTGTGTAAGTGCATGTAAGTACGTGTAAGTCTGTGTAAGTGCGTATAAGTGCGTGTAAGTACGTGTAAGTGTATGTAAGTGCGTGTAACTGCGGTTTAAGTTCATGTAAGTACGTGTAAGTGCGTGTATGTACATGTAAGTGCGTGTAAGTGCGTGTAAGTGCGTGTTAGTGTGGTTTAAGTGCGTGTAATTTCGTCTAAGTTTGTGTAAGTGTGTGTAAGTGTGTGTACGTGCGTGTAAGCGCGTATAGGTGCGTGTAAGTATGTGTAAGTGTGTGTAAGTGTGTGTAAGTGGATGTAAGTTTGTGTAAGAGTGTGTAAGTGCGTGTAAGTGTATGTAAGTGCGTGTAAGTGCATGTAAGTACGTGTAAGTGTGTGTATGTGCATGGAAGCGCATGTAAGTGCATGTAAGTGCGTGTAAGTACGGGTAAGTGCATGCAAGTGCGTGCAAGTGCATGTTAGTATGTGTAAGTGTGTGTAAGGGCATGTAAGTGCATGTAAGTGCGTGTAAGTACGGTTTAAGTTCGTGTACGTGAGTGTAAGTATGTATAAGTACGTGTATGTTTGTGTAAGTGCGTGTAAGTGCGTGTAAGTACGTGTAAGTGCGTGTAAGTGCGTGTAAGTGCGTGTAAGTACGTGTAATTCCATGTATGTAAAGTTTATGTTTGTGTAAGTGTGTGTAAGTGCGTGTACGTTTGTGTAAGTGCGTGTAAGTGCATGTAAGTGCGTATAAGTACATGTAAGTACGTGTAAGTACGTGTAAGTGCAAGTAAGTGCATGTAAGTATGTGTAAGTGCATGTAAGTACGTGTAAGTACGTGTAAGTACGTGTAAGTGTGTGTACGTGGGTATACATGCATGTAAGGGAAAGTAAGTACGTATAAGTACGTGTATGTGCGTGTAAGTGTGTGTAAGTGCGTGTAAGTACGTGTAAGTGCGTGTACGTGCGTCTAAGTGCGTGTAAGTGCGTGTAAGTACGTGTAAGTACGTGTAAGTTCATGTAACTGCATGTAAGTGCATGTAAGTGCGTATACGTGTGTGTAAGTGCGTGTCAGTGTGGTTTAAGTTCGTGTAAATGCGTTTAAGTGCATGTAAGTGCGTATAAGTGTATGTAAGTGCAGTTTAAGTACGTGTCTGTTTGTGTAAGTGCGTGTAAGTGCGTGTAAGTGCGTGTTAGTGCATGTAAGTATGTGTAAGTGTGTGTAAGTACGTGTAAGTGCGTATAAATGCGTGTAAGTGTGTGTAAGTGCGTGTAAGTGCATGTACGTGCATATAAGTGCATGTAAGTGCGTGTAAGTTCCTGTAGGTGCGTGTAAGTATGTGTCAGTGTGTGTAAGTATGTATAAGTGCATGTAAGTACGTGTAAGTGTGTGTAAGTGGATATAAGTTCGTGTAAGAGCGTGTAAGTGTGTGTAAGTGCGTGTAAGTACATGTAAGTACGTGTAAGTTCGTTTAAGTACGTGTAAGTGTGTATAAGTGCGTGTAAGTATGTGTAAGTGCGTGTAAGTTTGGTTTACGTTTGTGTAAGTGTGTGTAAGTGCACGTAAGTGCATGTAAAAATGGTTTAAGTGCGTGTAATGTCATGTAAGTTTGTGTAAGTGTGTGTAAAAGCGTGTAAGTGTGTGTAAGGCCGTGTAAGTGCATGTAAGTGCGTGAAAGTGTGTATAAGTACGTGTAAGTGCGTATAAGTGTGTGTAAGTGTGTGTGTACGTGCGTATAAGTGTGTGTAAGTGCTTGTAGGTGCATGTAATTTTGTATAAGTACGTGTAAGTGTGTGTTAGTGCGTGTATGTGTGTGTAAGTGCATGTAAGTATGTGTAAGTTTGTGTAGGTGCGTGTAAGTGCGTGTAAGTGCGTGTAAGTATGTATAAGTGCGTGTAAGTGCGTGTAAGTGCGTTTAAGTATGTGTAAGTACGTGTAAGTACGTGTAAGTTCGTGTAAGTACGTATAAGTGCGTGTAAGTGCGAGTAAGTATGTGTAAGTATGTGTAAGTATGTGTAAGTGGAAGAAAGTGCGTGTAAGTAAGTGTACGTGCATGTAAGCACATGTAAGTGCGTGTAAGTACGTGTAACTGTGTGTAAGTGGGTGTAAGTGCGTGGAAGTGCAAGTAAGTGTGTGTAAGTACGTGTAAATGCGTGTTAGTAAGTGTTAGGATGTATTAGTACATATAAGTGTGTGTAAGTGCGTGTAAGTGCGTGTAAGTGCATGTAAGTACGTGTACATTTGTGTAAGTGCTTGTAACTGCGTATAAGTGCGTGTTAGTGTATGTAAGTGCGTGTAACTGCGGTTTAAGTTCATGTAAGTACGTATAAGTGCGTATACGTGCATGTACGTATGTGTAAGTGTGTGTAAGTGCGTGTAAGTGCGTGTAAGTGCATGTAAGTACGTGTACATTTGTGTAAGTGCTTGTAACTGCGTATAAGTGCGTGTTAGTGTATGTAAGTGCGTGTAACTGCGGTGTAAGTTCATGTAAGTACGTATAAGTGCGTATACGTGCATGTACGTATGTGTAAGTGTGTGTAAGTGCGTGTAAGTGCGGTTTAAGTACGTGTAATTTCGTCTAAGTTCGTGTAAGTACGTGTAGGTGTGTGTACGTACGTGTAAGTACGTGTAAGTACATTTAAGTGGGTGTAAGTGCGTATAAGTGTGTGTAAGTGCGTGTAAGTGTGTGTAAGTGCGTGTAAGTGTGTGTAAGTGCGTATGGGTGCATGTAATTTTGTTTAAGTACATGTACGTGCGTGTAAGTGTGTGTATGTGCGTGTAAGTGTGTGCAAGTGCATCTAAGTGCGTATAAGTTTGTGCAAGTGCATGTAAGTGCATGTAAGTTCGTGTAAGTGCATGTAAGTACGTGTTAGTGCGTGTAAGTGCGTGTAAGTGGTGTAAGTGCGTGTAAGTACGTGTTATTGTGTGTAAGTGCATGAAAGTGCGTGTAAGTGCGTGTAAGTTCATGTAAGTGCTTGTTAGTGCGTGTACGTTTGTGTAGGTACATGTATGTGCCTGTAAGTGCGTGTAAGTGCGTGTAAGGTGCATGTAAGTTCATGCAAGTGCGTGTAAATGCATGTAAGTACATGTAAGTGTGTGTACGTACGTGTAAGTGTGTGTAAGTTTGTGTAAGTGCATGTAAGTGCGTGTTAGTACGTGTAAGTGCATGTAAGTGCGTGTAAGTGCTCATATGTGCGTGTAAGTGTATGTAAGTGTGTGTAAGTGTGTGTAACTTCGTGTAGGTGCGTGTAAGTACGTGTAAGTGCATGTTAGTGCATGTAAGTGCATGTAAGTGCATGTAAGTGCGTGTAAGTGCATGTAAGTGTGTGTACATGCGTGTAAGTGTGTGTACGTGTATGTAAGTGTGTGTAAGTGCATGTAGGTGTGTGTAAGTACGTGTAAGTGTGCGTACGTTCTTGTAGGTGCGTGTATATACGTGTCCGTGCGTGTAAGTATGTGTAAGTACGTGTAAGTGTGTGTAGGTGCGTGTAAGTGGATGTAAGTTCGTGTAAGAGCATGTAAGTGCGTGTATGTGTGTGTAAGTGCGTATAAGTGCATGTAAGTGCGTGCAAGTACGTGTAAGCATGTGTAAGTGCGTGTAAGTGCATGTAAGTGCGTGTAAGTGTGTGTAAGTGCCTGTAAGTGTGTGTAAGTGCATGTTAGTGCATGTAAGTGCCTGTAAGAGCGTTTAAGTGCTTGTAAGTGCGTGTAAGTACAGTTTAAGTTTGTGTACGTGAGTGTAAGTGCATGTAAGTATGTGTAAGTTTGTGTAAGTGCGTGTAAGTGCGTGTAAGTGCGTATAAGTACGTGTAAGTGTATGTAAGTACGTGTAAGTACGTGTAAGCGCAGTTTAAGTTTGTGTAAGTGCGTGTAAGTGCATGTACGTTTGTGTAAGTGTGTGTAAGTGTGTATAAGTGCATGTAAGTATGTGTAAGTACGTGTAAGTTCAAATATGTGCATGTTAGTACGTGTAAGTGTATGTAAGCACGTGTAAGTGCGTGTAAGTACATGTAAGTGCGTGTATGTGGGTATAAGTGCGTGCAAGTGCAAGTATGTATGTGTAAGTATGTGTATGTGCGTGTAAGTGCGTAAAAGTGCTTGTAAGTGCGTGTTAGTACGTGTAAGTGAGTGTAAGTATGTTAAAGTACGTATAAGTGTGTGTAAGTAGGTGTAAGTGCGTGTACATGCGTGTAAGTGCGTGTAAGTGTGTGGTAGTGTGTGTAAGTGCGTGTAAGTGCGTTTAAGTATGACTAAGTTTGTGTAAGTGCGTGTAAGTACGTGTAAGTGCGTGTAAGTGTGTATAAGTACGTCCAAGTGCGTGTAAGTTCGTACAAGTACGTGTAAGTGCAGTTTAAGTTTGTGTAAGTACGTGTAAGTGCGTATAAGTGCCTGTAAGTATGTGTAAGTGCATGTAAGTGCGTGTAAGTGCGTTTATGGATATGTAAGTATGTGTAAGTATGTTTAAGTGTGTGCTCTTTTGTGTAAGTACGTATAAGTACGTGTAAGTGCGTGTAAGTATGTGTAGGTACGTATAAGTATGTGCAAGTGCAAGAAAGTGCTTGTAATTACGTGTAAGTGCATGTAAGTGCATGTAAGTGCGTGTAAGTACGTGTAAGTGCAAGTAAGTGTGTGTAAGTACGTATAAGTGCGTGTGAGTGCGTATTAGGATGTGTAAGTACATATAAGTACGTGTAAGTGCGTGTAAGTGCATGTAAGTGCATGTAAGTATGTATACGTTTGTGTAAGTACGTGTAAGTACGTGTAAGTGCGTGTAAGTGTATGTAAGTGTGTGTAACTACGGTTTAAGTTCATGTAAGTACGTGTAAGTACGTGTAAGTGCATGTAAGTGCGTGTAAGTGCGTGTAAGTGTGTGTACGTGTGGTTTAAGTGCGTGTAGTTGCGTCTAAGTTCGTGTAAGTGTGTGTAAGTGCATGTACGTGTGTGTAAGTACGTGTAAGTGCGTGTAAGCGTGTGTACGTACATATAAGTGCGTGTAAGTGCGTGTAAGTGTGTGTAAGTGTGTATAAGTGTGTGTAAGTGCGTGTAGGTGCATGTAATTTCGTGTAAGTACGTGTAAGTGCGTGTAAGTGTGTGTAAATACGTGTAAGTGCGTGCAAGTGCGTCTAAGTGCATGTAAGTTCGTGCAAGTATGTGTAAGTGCGTGTAAGTTCGTGTAAGTGCATGTAAGTACATGTAAGTGCGTGTAAGCGCGTGTAAGTGGTGTAAGTGCGTGTAAGTGCATGTAATTGCGTGTAGGTGTGTGTAAGTTCGTCTAAGTGCGTGTAAGTACGTGTAAGTGCATGTAAGTACGTGTAAGTTCATGTAAGTGCTTGTTAGTGCGTTTACGTTTGTGTAGGTACGTGTATGTGCCTGTAAGTGCGTGTAAGTGCATGTAAGGTGCGTGTAAGTACGTGCAAGTGCGTGTAAATACGTGTAAGTGCATGTAAGTGTGTGTACGTAAGTGTAAGTGTGTGTAAGTTTGTGTAAGTGCATGTAAGTGGGTGTAAGTGCATGTAAGTGTGTGTAAGTGCGTGTAAGTACTCATATGTGCGTGTAAGTGTGTGTGTGCGTGTAAGTGTGTGTAACTTTGTGTAAGTGCGTGTAAATATGTATAAGTGCATGTAAGTGCGTGTAAGTGCATGTAAGTGCATGTAAGTGCGTGTAAGTGCGTCTAAGTGTGTGTAAATGCGTGTAAGTGTGTGTAAGTGTGTGTAAGTGTGTGTAAGTGCATGTAGGTACGTGCAAGTACGTGTAAGTGCGCGTAAGTTCCTGTATGTACGTGTAAGTACGTGTCTGTGCGTGTAAGTATGTGTAAGTGTGTGGAAGTGGGTGTAAGTGTGTGTAAGTGGATGTAAGTTCGTGTAAGCGCGTGTAAGTGCGTGTGAGTGTGTGTAAGTATGTATGAGTGCATGTAAGTATGTGTAAGAGCGTGTAAGTATGTATAAGTGCGTGTAAGTGCATATAAGTGCGCATAAGTGCGTGTAAGTGTGTGTAAGTGTGTGTAAGTGTATGTTAGTGTATGTAAGTGCATGTAAGAGCATGTCAGTGCTTTTAAGTGCGTGTAAGCACGGTTTAAGTTCGTGTACGTGAGTGTAAGTGCATGGAAGTATGTGTAAGTTTGTGTAAGTGCGTCTAAGTGCGTGAGAGATTGTTGCTCGTACATCTGTAGCACGCTCGGCAACGTACTCCACCACTTGCCTCTGAGTAGCTTCACTCAGATCATGGTCCCCAAATGTTGGCTCACCCAGGATGTTAAGATTGGCCTCTCTCCCGTAAGTGAGGTAGAACTGGCTGAACTTGGTTGATGACTGCACAGCAAACCTGATGCCGCTCCACAGTGTTCCAGTGGTCGGGCCATGGCATAGGCTGGTGGTGGACCTGGCAAAATTACTGCCGACGCTGAGCGGAAACCAGTGGGTGGTGGTGGCCATTGACCATTTCACCAAGTGGGTCGAAGTGCGGGATTGTGTGTTGCATCCCCCTCTGCCGTCTTGTTCTGCACCACATTTTTGGCCAGCCGGAAGATCCCCAACCAATAGTAGCTGGTGCTCACCAAGTTGGCTGTCCGCTCCACTCCATAATGCCCCATCTTGTGCGCACGCACTACAATCGCCTCTTGTTCCTCAAGGGTCGGAACCTCGTGCGCAGGGTAACGTCCGGTTGGGTAACGCATGAGTTTCCCCTGCTGCATGAAGAATCGTTGTGTGCGTGCTCTCACTCTGCGCCTCTCCTTGTCAGTCTACAGCGGACTCATCACCCCACTGGTGAGAAACTCGATGAGGTTAGTGTCCAGCGTCACATCGCCAGCACTTTCCTTGTCCTCATCCTGCCAGGCTGTATCCAGATGATGATCAGAAAACATTTTATGAGGGTCATCATTCTGACCCTTGTCATCCTGTCCTTCCTCGCCTGTCACGCCAGTCTGCTGCCCAATTTATTGTGGCAGGTGGCCTTGTCGTATTGCTTGTTCTTCATGTATTGTCTCCTCTTCTTGTGCTTCCTGCTCCGGTGCTTCCGCTGCTTCCCATGTCCTCCTCAGCTGCCACTTCTTGTAAGACAAAGCTTCCCATAAGGGGATATCCTATCTTTACCTCCCCCTCACATGCCAACGGCAGCTATGCAGCAGAGAGTGGCAGTCGTGACAATGCATCCACGTTCGCTGCTGATGCTCCCTTGCGGTACCGCACTGTGAACTGGTACTCCTACAGCAAAATGGCCCACGTGACCAACTTCCTTGTAGGGTTCTTCATGGAGTGTAGCCACTCCAAAGCGTAATGATCTGTCTCCAGCGTGAACTCCGTGCTGTACAGGTATGGGCGGAAGTACTGTACTGCCCACACCACCGCCAAAAATTCCCCCTCCACTGGTGCATAGTTTGCCTCTGCTCCCACCAACGTGCGACTGGCGTAACACACCACTCGCTCCCTCTTCTCGACGTCCTTCTGTGTTAGAATTGCTCCCATGCCTTGGTAGCTAAAATCTGTCTGCACTATGAACGGCTTCCCGAAGTCCGGCGACACCAGGATTGGTGTGCTCATCAGTGCCTCCTTGAGTCGATCGAATGTGTGCTGGCATTCCTCTGTCCACACAAAGTCCTGCCACGGACGCGTTAGAGCATGCAGGGGCCTTGCGATCTTTGCAAAGTCCTGTACGAATTGTCTGTAGTAACTTGCAAGGCCCAAGAATGACCTCACCTCTGTTGGTGTGGTTGGCGCTGGCATGCCTACAATTGGTGCCACTTTCTGCGGGTCTGGAGACACGCCGTATACTCCCACCACGTGCCCCATATATAGCACCTGACTTGCTCCCAAGCTGCACTTGGACGCCTTGAGCACCAACCCAGCTGCCTCAATCCTCGAGAATACTATTCCGAGATCCTGTATGTGGGCGTCCCAATCACGCGAGAAGATGATGATGTCATCCAGGTACGGGACTGCACACGTCACCCCATGTAGCACCCTGTTGATGACTCGCTGAAATGCGGCTGGTGCGTTCTTCAGTCCGAAGGGAAGTCGCACGAATTTGTACAACCCCCAATGAGTCACAAAGGCTGTCTTGGCGATGCTCCCTGGGTCCATACGGATGGCGTGATATTCTGCCTTGGCATACTGCGTACTTTAGACCTTGCATCTCCCCTCTGTGTCGATGATGTCGTTGAGTCTGAGGAGAGGATACGCATCTGCCATCGTTTTCCCATTTAGCGCACGGTAGTCGATGCACACACGGAATCCTCCATCCTTCTTTGGTACCATCACTACCGGAAAGGCCCATGGACTAGGGCTAGGCCGAATGACACCCTGGTCCAACCATGCCTGTATCTCTCCATTTAGTACCTCCTTCTCCTTTGGGGACATCCGGAAGGGTCATGTGGCTATAAGGGGGCAGTCCCCCGTGTCGATGGCAAACTCAACACCACAGTCTCCAATCTTCTCGGGCCTAGAGTTGAAGATGTGTGCGTAGCGGGTGCACAACACTTCCAGGTCCTCTTTCTGCTGCGGAATCATGTCTGGGCAGACCGGGATCTGTATTGCCTCCTTGTTCATGTGCACTTTCACCACCACCTTCTCCTCACCCTTTGAACTCGCCTTCTCTGCTTCCTTTGGCTGTCCTTCAACGTCTCCTCCCCTGCTGGCGTCACTACTAGAACCGAGGATCCCGTCCATTACCTGCTCGTATGGCTCAAGATGCTCTACAAATTTCCCCTTGTAGTCGACACTTCCCGACCCTCCGAACACTTCCGTCACATGCTCGAATCCCCCCATGCGCTCCACTGCTTCTACCAGCTTAGCCTGTCAAACTTCCTCATGCTCTTCGTCGTAATCCTCTTCCTCCAAATCCTCCTGTATGACCCATGTGACCATTTGCGGCATCGCCTCAGGGGGAGAGCCTCCTCCTGGGCTGCCACTTAGGGGCTGTGGCCCTCTTCTCATATCTTGCTTGAACATTGCCCATGTCCTTGCAGTCACAAGTCCCCCCATTCGTTTCATGCCTTCCCTCAACCTCCCAATGAGCCAGCTCACCATCCACCAATCATCCGCATTCATGTGGCTAAGTGCAAAGCGGATGTCATGCGCGAGGTACACAGTCAATGATGCGTTAGCACAAACTTCCAACTCATGCCTAGCCACATGCTTCAAAAGCCACTCTCCCTCCTGTTCATTCAGTACACTGCTTCCCTTGTCATCCTGTCCATCACCTAATGGCTGATGCAAACTGGCGTCTGGCCCAGAGAGACGAGCCTCCATGGCCACTTCTTCCACAGCGGCGTGAAAGACACCGACCTTGTCCATAGGCAGCAGGGGTGCACCGCCGAGAACTGTCCTCAGAGTTCGAGTGCGTGGTATCGTACTGCCTGCTCTGTGAGTGAATGGGTCAACCGCACCTTCTTGGTGATCGTGGTACGCACCCAGTGTGACCCTGCTCCCCCCCCCCCAGGTCGGCAGTATCCATTGTATCCTGCTCCTCCTCTTCGCCAAGGGTGATGAGGCGCAATTGAAGCAACTGCTCCAACTGTTCCTCTCAATCTCTGGCACCACTCTCTCCTCCCTCAGCTCCACACTCCTCTTTCTTGCATTCTCCCTCTTCCATGCCTGTCTCAACTCCCTTGTCAGTCCCCTTTTCACTGTCACCAGTACCACATACGGCTCCCGCACATCCTGCTGCAACCGAACTGCCACTTGCTTGCAGCCCTTGTCCGCGCCCTTGGCTCCCTCCTGCCCGTGATCCTCCATCGTCCTCGTCGTGTGGAGGTACCCCATGGCAGGGCTCCTCCAAGTCACCCCTCCCATGACTCCCTTCTCCTTCCTCATCCCCTGACTGTTCCTCATTCTCATTTGCCTCCCCACTATCCTCTCGCATCTCCTCTTCCCACATTGCCCACCGCCCNCTTTTCACTATCGCCAGTACCACCTACGGCTCTCGCACATCCTGCTGCACCCGAACTGCCACTTGCTTGCAGCCCTTGTCCGCGCCCTTGGCTCCCTCCTGCCCGTGATCCTCCATCGTCCTCGTCGTGTGGAGGTACCCCATGGCAGGGCTCCTCCAAGTCACCCCTCCCATGACTCCCTTCTCCTCCTCATCCCCTGACTGTTCCTCATTCTCATTTGCCTCCCCACTATCCTCTCGCATCTCCTCTTCCCACATTGCCCACCGCCCTGTCTCTCGCTCCTCTTCCTCGTCTGAATCCTCATGCCCATGCCCAACCAGTCCCTCCGATTCCTCCTTCAATAATGCCCATGTCTCAGGTGACACCACTCCACCCATCCCTTCCATCCCGGTCCACAGCTCATACAGATGTTCGTGGTACTGCTCTCCTCCCTCCATGTACAAGAATGCCCTCATCAAACCAAGCACGTCACACACATCCTGTCCCTTGTCCATCTTCCGTACCTCGTGCTGCGCGAGCTTCCACAGCACCGTCACGCTTCCCCACTCATCCTCGTACCCTGCTGGCACCCCTTCTGTCCCTTCATCCTCCCTCGGCCAGAATGGCTGCACACGCTGGGAGGCTCCAAGCCTCACTCGTGACCCCTGCTGCTGCTGCTGCTTGGCCAAGAAGTATGTGAGCTCAGCGATGACCGCGATGATGGCCCCCTTGGTGAACGGCCTTGTCCTTGCGTTATCCAACACCTCCTTGTACAGCTGCATGGCAGAGTCCCTGATCTGCTGGCTGCTGGTCAGGATCCTCCTCTGCAACAATCGTAGTACCCAACAGTGGGTGGTGTACGCAAAGTTAAGGGCCTCCGCCTCAGAGCCCTCTAGCTCATTTTGGTACCCATATACTCGCTCTCTCCTTGACACCTCCATGCCGACCTCCCGCACCGCTTCCCTCTCCTCAAATGGTTCGATCCTCCATAGCCGTGTCACATCCCCTTGGGCACGTGCCCTCCTTCTCACATATTCCTCCCTCATGGCATTCACTTCCTCACCCTCCTCGCTTGCCATGGCTACGGCCATCATGGCCATCGCCACCGATTCCCCTTTATCGCCAATCTCACCCTCCTCTAGCGGGGGTCCTAACTCATCTCCTTTTGTCTCTCCTTCTTCCCCACTTGGGATCTCTCCCTCCTCTAACTCCTCCAGCCTGTTCTCCTTGTCCTCACCACTCCTCTCCGCTGGTACCTCCACTTGCACTGCCAATACTGTTGCCGTCGCTTGGGGCTCACTCACCACCTCCTGGTTCACACCCTCTGTCCTTTCCAACACCTCCACTGCAGCTTCCGACCTTGCCCCCCTTTCCTCAGCTTCTACGCAAGTCCCCCACCTGCCTGGTGTACCAGGGATCCACACGAGTGCGTTCGGCCCCTCGTCCAAGTATGTTGCTCTCACCTCTGGCCTCCAACGTCCTCCTTGAATGGCGGGACGAGGGCGTAGCCGGCGTTGTACAAGAGGGGCGACATGCACAGCTTCCGATGCATCCAAGGTCCTCACCCTCTTGATCACTACGGTAGGCCCAACCACCACTTGTGCTTCCGCTCCCACTAGACTCACAAGGGCCTCAGTTTGCCCTACCTCTGCTCCTGCTCCTTCCGCTGCCACTGTTGCTCCTCCAAGCACTCCTTTTCCCCCTGTTGCTGCTCCTCATCTCCTCTGCTTGCCATGGCGTCTCTCTTGTGGCCAATTGTTACAGCACGGCGTCTTAAAAAACGGATGGCTCGGGTGAGGTTACGCTCAACATGTTGAAATAGTGCTGACTGGTAGTACCCCGGGTGTCCTGCCAAAAACACATACAGCTGTTGTAGTTATGGCTCTTGCTGCTCCTCAATTGTGGGCTCCAGGTATGTACGTGCCCGATCTTTAGTCCCCACGTGCCCCTGCTCCCACTCATGCATGACGAGTTCCACTTCGTCCACCTTCTCCTGTTGTACCTGTTCAGGCACCATTACCATTGCCAGCTACTACTGCGCTGCTTCCCCATGCTGCTGTGTAACCCGCCATCCCTCTCCCCTGTTTATGCCACACCTAAGTAGTGCTGCTTAATCCACAAGCGCAAGTGGGACAGTAGCGTGGAAGGCCGACATTTGTGGATGCTGCTCCCCTTGTGTGCGCACCTTCTTTGACACGATGCCGCACTCCAGTGGCACTGCTGCAACCTCCGTGGGTGAGATCCTGAACCGCAGCTCCTTGCGGTCCTGATCAATGACTGCCTTAGCCAGGTACAGCCAGTCGTTACCCAGCAGCAGATCCTAACTCATTGCAGCTGTCACTGCTACATCCACATCAATGGTGAGAGCACCCACTCGAATAGGTACCCCCTTGATGACGCCCCATGGCTTGAACTCTCCTCTGTTTGACATTTGTTACCTCACATTGCTCGCCTCCACCACATCCAACAGACCCAAGATCCTCACCACCATCTGAGATAGCGTAGTGGTGCTAGCCCCTAAATCCACAATGGCCTTGAACTCGTGCGGCCCAAACCCCATAGTTGCTAGACACACTGAGAAGATGGGCACTCTGCTCCCAACCGTCATGGATTCCGCAGCGGCTACCCTAGTCTCCTTCTCCTTCTCCTCTGCTACGATCACTTCATCCACTGCTGCAATTGCCGCTGCCACCTCTGCTGCCTCCACATCATCCTCATCAGTTGTATTATCTGCTACTCTCCCTTTCCCTTTTCTCCTCTGCTCTGCTTTTTCTTCGAACTACTCATCGGGCTGCCCTATTGCTGTTGCTATGATCGCTGCTGCCGCGGTTGCCTCTTCCTGCTCCTCTTGTGTCCCTCCTGTTGCTCCCCCCACCAACCGCCCAACCAACTCCTGCTTGGCTGTGGGACAGTCGTGGATGTAGCTCCACATACTCACTTTGACTGGAGTACTCTTCGTCTGCTCCACCAATGACACTCGCGGCATTGATGCTGATCGTCCCTTGTACGCCCCCCGTTCGTTACGCGCCTTTCGGCCACGAAGGGGTGGCTCGCCCCGGTTGCACCCTTCTAGCTTGTATGGCCCGTGCCTGCTCCAGTGTAAAGGGCACGTCCCTCGTGCCGGGCTTGGTGGGTAGCTGGTCACGTGGCACTGACGGGTATGAAGCAGCAGACACCCCCACGCCTCCCTTGTCATCCTGGCCACGGGCCCTTGAGGTTGAAGCCCCCGTCCCTCTTGTACATAGAGCCGGCTTCAGCTGCTGTGCAGCTCGTGCTGCTACTGCCGTTGCTGCGGTGGTGGCAGTAGCACATCCTGGCTGGCCAACAATGCGGGCTGCTGAGGACGGCTCCTTTGCGCCTGTGTAGTGCGATGCACTCCCTTGCACAGGCCCAGTGCCCGTAGCAAAACCTGCAAGGATGCGTGCGGCTGGTGACATGTCTTGCACCCTTGCATAGTCCACCGTCAGTGACACTGGCTGTTGTAGGTCCGGGCAATACCGCGCAATGTGCCCCTCCTTGTGACACCGATGGCATACGATCAGTCCCTGTTGCCTGCATGGTGGCGGTCCTCCCATCGTTGTTGGCCGCCCTGGTGGTCCTGGTTGCATAGGCCCTTGTTGCTGCGCATGTGCGAGCTGCAGTCTCATCTGCTCTACCTCTGCTGCTAACTTTTGTACGTCCGCCGAGGGCGGCTGCGTCTGCTGCTGTACTGGCTGCTGCATCGGCTGCTGCATCGGCTGCTGCATCGACTGTGGCATCGGCTGCTGCATCGGCTGCGGCATCGCTGCTACCCCTGTCTAGTGTGGTGCGCATGGTGCAGCTTGGGCACGGAGCTGTGATGTCCCTGCCTCTGCCTGGTTGCGTGCTCCTCCACCGTGGTACTCGTACCACTCCACGGAGCTCACGCAGGCATCAAGAGTGCGTGGCTGTATGGGCATGATGGCAGCCCGGGTGGCTTGGTCGAGTGCCGCCAGGAAGTGGTCCACCATCTTGGTCTCTGGATATGTGGGAAGCGTGGCCACTAGGTAGCGGATCTGGTCAGCCAGCTCCCTCGCGGTCTGCTCCGGCCTGCGTTGCAACTGCTCCAACCGCCGTAGGTTCCGCGTAGTCACCTCCATAGTCGGCCTGAAACGCACCAAAAACGTAGTCCAGAAATCTTGAGCATCAGCAAACTGTCCCTAGGATGCCCAGTCCCTTGCTGCTCCCCTCAAGTAGTTCTTGATGTACCCCAGCTTCAAATCCTCTCCTACCCCTTGAAAGCTCAGCGCCACTAGGTTCTGCACCCTCTCAGCCCATATCGCTGCAGTCCCTGGATCCCCATCGTAGTTTTCCGGTTGGCCAAGCGACGCCACAAATGGCATCGCCATGGCCACCCTCCGTGCTGTTCCTTTCTGTCCTTGCTCTGACCCCTTGCTTTTCTCCCTCGCTGAATTGTAGACTGCCTCACCACTCTCCTTCCTCCCTACCTCCTCTATAGACAATTGTAATAGTCCCTCAATCAATTCAGCCACAGTGGTGGACGAGACGGACTCCCCCTCTCCCTCAGTAATGACAGTCGATGTACTCCTAGCCAACCCGCTTCCCAATTCTCCCTCCAATCCTTCAGACTCCCTCTCTCCACTCTGGACCCCCAACACAAGTGACGGACGTCGATAAGGGGAGGGACGGGTCCCCCTCCTTACGCCCCTTCGCTCCACTGGAATCTTTGCCACGGTGATGCAAATCACGGACCACACTCCCACTATGCTCAACACCAAATGTCACCACTCACCATGCTCCAATGGTGTGACTTGGGTGACGGAACAGAATGGGATGCACACTTCTCCTAGAGCACGCCTACCGGTGCCTCTAGGATGACTCAACGTTACGACTGCGGGATAGACTAGACAACACCACTCCCCACTGCCGACGGTGGGTCTCACAACTCACACCACAACTCCTCTCCTCACTTTGTCGGGACANCTCCCACTATGCTCAACACCAAATGTCACCACTCACCATGCTCCAATGGTGTGACTTGGGTGACGGAACAGAATGGGATGCACACTTCTCCTAGAGCACGCCTACCGGTGCCTCTAGGATGACTCAACGTTACGACTGTGGGATAGACTAGACAACACCACTTCCCACTGCCGACGGTGGGTCTCACAACTCACACCACAACTCCTCTCCTCACTTTGTCGGGACACGTAGACTACACTGACATCACGTTTCACTCACGGTGCACAACAAGGTACGCAGCCTCCCGCACAACACACCCTTCTTCTCCGCCTCCACTCCTCCGGCCTTCCACTCCTACTTGATATTGTGATGGTTTAAAGATTTAAGCCTTCTTCCACCCGTCCTCCCTCTCTCCTTCTTTTGATGATCCGCTCGTCCTCTTTTGGGGCTCTTTTGAGGCCTCTTCTCCCCTCTTATCTCCCCCCTTTTTCTCTCTCTCTTTTTTTTCTTTGTTTGTTTTTTTAATAGACAATAGATCCGATGACGCAAGTCAGGTGCAAGCTCCCCCCTTATAGTTTCAACGCCCACGCAAGATAAGGTTATCCCCTCCAATTCCCAAAACCCCCAAGCGAGTGAGGAGGCAAAATGCACGATATCCCTCCCACACAAACTATCGCCCCCTTTCACACCCCAGACCATCCTTCCGCATCAAATCCTTCCCACCAATGGCACGCATGACACAGTGAAGCATATGCCCACTCACCTAGTTGCGGCGTCTCCACTTTCCTCCTGCACTCACAACTTTGAAAAAAAAAAAAAAGAACCACTCGACCGACTTTAAACTCAAAACACTCTTCCTTATGCACGCCTAGGACCTGAAACAGACACAACGCAACAGAAATCACTCGAATCAGACAAGTGAGCACACTTGGAGCGTAGGACGTAGGCCTCGACGTGCGCCTCTCGAAGAGCCTCCGAGTCCGAGGGGCCGAAACCCCGACTGTCTCAAAACCCAAAAAACTATTCCTTATGCACGCCTACGACCTAAGATAGACACAGCACAATAGAAATCACTCGAATCGGACAAGTGAGCGCACTTGGAACGTACGACGTAGGCCTCGACGCGCGCCTCTCGAAGAGCCTCCGAGTCCGAGGGGCCGAAACCCCGACCGTCTCGAAACCTGAAAAACGCTTCCTTATGCACGTCTAGGACCTGAAACAGACACAACGCAACAGAAATCACGAAAATCGGACAAGGAAGCACACTTGGAGCATATGACGTAGGTTTCGACGCGCCTCTCGAGGAGCCTATGAGTCCGAGGGGCCGAAACCCCGACCGTCTCGAAACCCAAAAACCTCTTCCGTATGCACGTCTAAGACCTCAAACAGACACAACGCAACAGAAATCACCCAAAACGGACAACTGAGCGTACTTGGAGCATACGACGTAGGTCCTGACGCGCCTCTTGAAGAGCCTCCGAGTCCGAGGGGCCGAAACCCCGACCGTCTCCAAACTAAAGAAACTCTTCTTTATGTACGTCCAGGACCTGAAACAGACACAACGCAACAGAAATCACCCGAAACGGACAACTGAGCGCACTTGGAGCATACGACGTAGGTCTTGACGCGCCTCTCGAAGAGCCTCCGAGTCCGAGGGGCCGAAATCTCGACCGTCTCGAAACTCAAAAAACTCTTCCTTATGCACATCTAGAACCTCAAACAGACCCAACAAAAAAGAAATCACCCAAAACGGACAACTGAGCGCACTTGGAGCATACGACGTAGGTCTTGACGCGCCTCTCGAAGAGCCTCCGAGTCCGAGGGGCCGAAACCCCGACCGTCTTGAAACTCAAAACAATTCTTCCTTATGCACGTCTAGGACCTGAAACAGACACAACGCAACAAAAATCACCCAAAACGGACAACTGAGCGCACTTGGAGCATATGACGTAGGTCTTGACACGCCTCTTGAAGAGCCTCCGAGTCCGAGGGGCCAAAACCCCGACCGTCTCGAAACTCAAACAACTCTTCCTTATGCACGTCTAGAACCTGAATCAGACACAACGCAAAAGAAATCACTCGAATCGGACAAGTGAGCACACTTGGAGCACACGACGTAGGTTTTTACGCGACCCTCGTCCACCAAAATCTCACAACTTTTTGTGTTTGAGGCTGATTTTCCGGGGTTTTCGAGCTATAAACCAAGGACGCCACCTATCCCTCACCGTGCGTGCACAAAAAAACCTGGCTCTGATACCAAGGGAGCGCTAGCGACCGAAAACACGTACCCAAAAAAATTTCGATGGTCGCCCTCACGGTGCGTTGTGTGGAGAGTAGCCCGGACCCCACAAACCACACGAGTGCGCAGCGGAATTGGACTGGCGTGGCGTGCAGGACCCCTAACCCACCCAACACCCCCACTGGAAGTGCACGGGTGCTGGACTATACTACGGACGCACTCGTTCGACCCCACGACGACCCTCAACGCTTACGCAAAATAATTGCGGCTGGAAGGACCCGAACCTGGACCTCCTGGTTCCAAAAGAAATATCTACCGACTACGCCTTCAATCCACAATAAAAAAAGCACTACCCTGCCATAGGCACACTGCGACGACTGACCTCGCCTAGAGACTAAGCGTGGAGTGGCGAGCCACCCCACGCCTTCGACTGACTCACACACACATGCACCATCCGACAGCCGCTCCCACTCTCACTCGACTTGCGATGACTCGTCGACGTTGCAGCCTACTCTAGACGCACATCCTCGACGAAGGATTGGACGACACACTCCCCGCACTTACAGCCTCGCCGAACGTCGAGAGCAAGGTTGACACGCTACGACGTGCGACACTCGACGATGCTCCACCGGGTCCCCCAATGCAAGCTTAGTCTTTGCGATGAGCAAGCGGCGTAGCGTGTGACCCCCTAGACTCCTTGTAGAGGACGCCCTTCCGGTATGGCTTGGTCTTCGACGATTGACTTGACGCGTGCACCTTGGCGATATGTCCGGGCCACCGGTTGGGTAATGCCTCCTTGCAACCTGGACCCACACAATTCCCCCACACCTTCCACCAAACCCACACGAACACAAAGGGCGCTTATCCAAGCAAATTGTACATGCCAGACTCGGGTGGCACAATAGCTAGCCCTCCTTGCTCCTAATTGTCCTAATACCAAAGGGTATGTTAAACTGATGCTTCGGGATTGAGCATTTGAGGTGAGAGGTGTGGTGTTCCCGGCGTAGGTGAATCACACACATGCACCTTGTTAAACGCTCATGAACACGGAAAGGTAATTCCCAAAAGCATGAGAACCCTCATTATGTCAAATGTGGGACAATGATCTCTCACATAATTGGTGATTGGGATCGGGTGCGTGAAAGGCCGGCCCTCCTTGTGGCCTCTCTCGACGGCCTTCGGACTCCACAGTTGGCCTCTCCCACACCTGCAAGTACCCCACCACAACTTCCAAGCCACCGCCACACACAAGCATAGGCCCTCACCCGTGGAACGCCCGTCTGGCTACGCCCCTAGGCAGAAGCAACGCGCGGCTCCGTAGGGATCGGCCTCATTGTCTCTACCACCTTCCAAATCAAACACCGACAAGCACGCTAGACGCGCCTCATCCCAAGCTTTCCAACGCTACCTTCCACTTGAAATTTCATCAAAGACCCACACCTCCACATGCATTCTACTCCAAGCGTGGCATTCAAGACTTTGCACCCACCCACGCGAGCCACAAGCCCGTCCCACACCGGCTCAAGACACCCGCACTCACCACCTCGACGAGCCTCGGCGATGCGGCAGTCGACCTCCTCTTCGCTCCGCCATCGTCCGAGCTCCACCCGCGAGCATGCGTGGCGCGCGGCTCCCAACCTTGGCGACGGCTTCTTGTTCTTCACGTCCTAGTGGTTGCATGTCCCCTCAGTCCGAGCTCCCTAGCATCTTCCCCGTTAAAACGTTGAAGGTGTAGTGGCCTAGCCTACGACGAGTGAACGTTGCACAGACATCTTTGCTTCCAACCGGGTCCTACTCGCAAAACACACACGGCTCCGGGTACGTGGACAATCACGCATGGCAATGACACGATTGAATAATGGAGAGCGAGAGCGAATGGAGCGGAAGTTAGTCACAATGTCAACATTAGTTTGAAACAATGCCTACAACATCGACTATACCCAACCCCCTCTGCCGGGTCCACCGAGGCGCGACTCCACTTTCATCCCAAAACCAATGAACTAGTCCAAAAACGCTGCACCCAGCTAGGTGGATTTGAACCCCTTGCCCTCTACGAGCACCTCCTACAGCTGTAAATACACAATAGAACCTAGGACTAGCAGTAGTTCCTATTTCCCCTAGAATTCTCTCAAACCTAACTGCTCGAGGAATCTTTCCCTCTTCCTCTGTTCCTCCATCTTGCGACTTCTCAATTCCATTTTTCTCGTCGGCTCTCAAGCTTGAATTTGGCCCACGGCCCGTGTTGTTCCTTGTTCGGCACTTCCTCGGACCGCCCGTTGAAATTTTCAGCAAGTGCGACAAAGAAAGCAGCCGTCTTATGGCATAGCTGGCTCTCTGGCCTTGGCTGAGTCGACACGGCAAGGCCTCGCAACCCTTTTCCGTCAATGCGCATTTCCTTTTTTGTTTCACTCGTCTCTCCCTGAGCAAGGTCCTCACTTCTTAAATCTGAAATAGAATAGCGACGAAGCCTTGCATTAGTAGGCCCTTACAACACGCGTACCACGTTGTATCAAGATGGTCCACTTCCCCTTTTTCTTATCCTCTCCTTTGCCACCACGGTCCAAATAAAACTTTGCGAAGCCATCTCCCTTCCGGTGACTTCCATCGCTTTTCATGATTCCGCTCCGTTGCTTTCACCTTTTGAAAAGTCGGTCCGTGAGTTCCCTTCTTACAACAACCCTCTGTTTTTTAATCTAACAATATTTCATCTCTCACGGCCCTCCTTCCTGCCATAAGACTCGCGAAGCCCAATCCGCCTCATAAAAATAGTTGCTTCGGTCGGGGAGCGACCACGACCTCGCTCTTGTCAAGAAAATCCACTCGTCACCTTTGTCGCTTCCAGATCGCGAGCTGCTTCCTGCCTCACATTCGGTCCTCATGCCCACTATCGCAGCGCGATTGAGTCGCGCTTGACCCTTTTTGTCGCATCCTCCTTTAAAATCCGGCAGTCGTGTCGCTCTCTCCCAGTGCTGCCCCACTCGCATCCCATTTCGCCCTCGCCTTTCTTTTGCACCGCGGAATCATTGCCGCTCCCCACTGTTGTCCCTCATGCGCATTATATCACGCTCGATAAAATCCTTCCAAAGCTTCTCCCCTCTTGCCGTCTCTCCTAGCGAGGTCACACCCGTTAATTTTGGTCGCGCACAATAGCTTCCCCTCTCATACGGTTCCATGGCACGTTTGTGTGGTCCATCCCCTCGCCCTTCTCATGCTTCGGTGCCCGTCGAAATTCGCGCGCGACACAATGCCGCGACACCGTTATGGTCACCTCGCGTCACCTCTTGAATGGCGCGAGCGGTGGATGCGAAGGTCACGACCCGCCATCTCAAGCTTCCCCTCACAAGCTTCCTTACGAACTCAAGTCGCTTTTCCGTTCCCCTCTCACCACTCGTGTCCACACCAAGTGCGCGTGAGACACAATAGCACGTCACCATCACGTGCACCTCGTGCCACTTCGCGTTTCTCGTGATTTTGGCGAGCGAATTCCGATTTTCCACCGTCGCCACCGCCCTTCTTATAACTCGGATCCGCTTAACACTCGTAGGAAACACAATGTCATGTCGCCATCATGGTCACCTTGGTCACATTCGCATAACTTTGTCGTTTCAACTCGGATTTTGGTGCCGATAGGTGCGTTGGATAGATCTTCTGTAGACGCATCTCACGAATTGGTGGCACATAAAAAGTGGCCATGTCTCCACCAAGTTATGCCTCGTAAAAATTGCGTACCCCCAAAAACACAAAGCCACGCCACCATTGTGGTCACCTCCGTCCCCGGGTCATAACTTAGCCAATTGTGGTCTGAATTGGACGCCGTAAGTTGCGTTGGATAGATCTTGTCGAGATGCACGCATGGAAATGTTCAAACTGAATTTTTGCACAAGTCCGTATTGCTTGTTGTCCCTCAAAAAGTCACGCCTCCCTTATCCAAAACTCCCCGACTCCTCTCTCACTCTCCCATCGTAAGCGATCTTCCTACCGCCGATGATGCTAAAAATCCTCTTAAGTCACATTATTTTGTGATCCACTTTTTGTCAGGTTACAACACGTACTTACACGCACTTACACACACTTACACGCACTAACACGCACGTAAACGCGTTTACACAAACTTACACGAAATTACATCCACTTAAATCACACTTACACACACTCACACGTACTTACATGCACTTACATGCACTTATACGCATTTACATGCACTTGCACGCACTTACACAAACTTAACCCGCAATTAAACAAATTTACACACAATGACACGCACTTAGACGCACTTACACGTACTTACACACACTTACACGAACTTGCACGTACTTACACGTACTTACACGCAATTACACGCACTTACACGCACTTACACGTACTTACACACACTTACACGCACTTACACATACTTACACATACTTACACACACTTACTTGCACTTACATAAACTTACACACACTTGCACACACTTACACGCATTTACACGTGCTTACGAGCACTTACACGCACTTACACGCACTTATATGCACTTACACGCACTTATACATACTTATACATACTTACACGCACTTACACGCACTTACACGCATTTACACAAACGTACACAAAGTTACACCCACTTAAACCGTACTTACATGTACTTACATGCACTAACACGCACTTACACGTACTTACACGCACTTACTTGTACTCACACGCACTTACACACACTTACACGTACGTATATGCACTTAGACGCACTTAAACGTACTTACACAAACTTACCACACTTACACAAACTTGCATGTACTTGCACATACTTACATGCACTTACATGCACTTACACGCACTTACACACACATACACATACTTACAAGCACTTACACACACTTATACGTACTTACACGTACTTACACGCTCTTACACGTACTTACACGCACTTACACACACTAACACACACTTAATCGTACTTACACGTACCTATACACACTTACACACAGTTACACGCACTTACACGCACTTACACGCACTTACATGCACTTACACACACTTACACAAACTTACACAAACTTACACGCACTTACACGCACTTACTCGCACTTACATACACTTACACACTTACACACACTGATACGCACTTTCACGCACTTACATGCACTTACACGTACTTACACGCACTTACACACACTTAC
>SZWC01007435.1:10733-36055 GCA_023375785.1 Penium margaritaceum
TCTCTCTCTCTCTCTCTCTCTCTCTCTCTCCCCTCCCCCTCTCTCCCCCTCTCTCTCCCTCTCTGTTTCTTGCTCTCTTTCTTCTACTTCTCCTTGTCCTTCTCCTTCTCAATCACTGTGGCTACTTCCGCTACTGCAGCGACTGCTGCTGCCAGTGCTTATTCTCACCGCTATGACCTTCGCGGCTGCTGCTGTTGTTGCTGAAAAATGCTGTCACTGATGCTGATGCTGCTTGCTATAGCCGCTGCCACGGCTGCTGCTCCTGCTGCTGCTGGCCAATGCTGCTGGTGCTGCTGTGCCTGTAGCTTCTGCTTTCCATGTGAGCTGCAAGTTTCGCTGCTGGCTGTTGCTGCCGTGGCTGCTTCTGTGGCTTCTTCTTCTGCCGCCGCAGCCGCTCTGCTGCTGCTGTTGCTGTTGATGTAGGCGCTGCTGCTATTGTCACTGCTGCTTCTGCCGCTGTCGCTGCTGCCAATGTTACTCGTGGTGCTGCTTTCTGTTGCACCTGCTTTGCATTCCTTAGAGACTCCTCCCGGCTTGCCCTGTTGCAGATCACTTGCGCGTGCATGCTTTCAGCGACGGCAATTTGCCTCGCCCTTTCGTGCAACCTCCCCTTTATTTTTATTTTTTATTTTTTTCAGTCTTACTTGGTCTCTCGGCCGAGCTTACGCACGAGCCGGCCCTCCATCCCAATTTCACACAGCAGACCTGCCGGCTGGTTTGGCACACCTGGCAAAGACCGCCGATGGCCCCAGCTCCAGGTAGTTGCAAAAGACAAAGCTGTTTTGTCTGCTAGCTCTGATACCATAAGAGGAAAAAGAAACCAACGGCTTACTTTGTCTTACATCAAGTGGACAGAGTAGGAGTAGGTGAAGAGCAGGTGGAAACATGGATGGGACCAGAAAGGTTAAGAACCAAGAAGGAGTTACAATGAGCCACACTCGCCAACTTCTAGTTGGTGGGGTTGGACGGCTGGTTCACTCAACCCACCATCCCACAAGTGGGCAACCAGTTGTGGGGGTCCCGCCACCAATGTAGAACCAGGCGGCACACAAATAAACGTGTCAGTGGAACACATGCAATTGTGCCCATGCACAACCAGAGCACTGTCACCTGAGAACCCGGGTGACATCATGTCACAAAATAGACGATCCCAGCTAACTCTAAAATCTATTACACCAGGCTGGTTGTGGCTCTAACCAGCAGAACCTGGCCATGAAAGACGTCATCAAACTGCCCCAGGTGGCCGAGATTGTGTGAAAGTACCGTGTAATTGCAGTCTTTGTCAGTCGCAGCACACCATGTGAGCAGTCGTTTAATTCACAGGTGGCAGCTGCCGGGATGGGGTACAAGTCTCTCCACCTTGACACGGAGACCAGGTGGAGATGTGCTTGAAGCATGGCTGGAGGGATATGGGTGTGACGGCCCAGTGCTGCTCCCCACGTTCATATGGGAGTGGGAGCTCGTTGCATTGGTCATTGTCATTCTGAAACCGTTCAAGTCATGCACGGACACAATCAGCGGTAGCAAGTACCCTAAGCTGTATCTCATCATTCCCTTCTACGACAGCATGATGAAAGGCTGCCAAAGTGGCTGGTCAAGGCAACAGTAGCAGAGCGGAAGAGCAAGCAGTGCGGAAAGGCAGAAAAGCTCAACAACAAAGAGCTCATACTTTTTGGGATGAATGGTTCCAGGATGCCTCCAAAAACTTAGTGTACTACGCTCTCCGGTACACTGACTGCCATCTTCTTGCAAAGGCATTGGATCATCGGTTTTTCCTGTGGCACTATCCAACCACACACAAGCTCATGGGATTCCAGACGCCAGCTGAAATCAAGGTGCATGTGACAGAGTTGTTGAGGCCGTATCACGACAAGGTGGAGGCGGATCGTGAGGCAGCTGATACAGAAACTTCATCTCAGGCCAACACCACGTCCACAAAGGGAGCAGTCGTAAGAATGGCTGTGTTTGTCACTTTTCTGCTCAGCTGTGTTGAATTGCAATGTTTTTTTTTCTGCTTTTCACATTTCTGTCCATTATTTTCCTGGCTACCTTATATTTTACACGTCTTGTTTTTTGCATCCATGTGGTCATGCACCAGGTCAACTCACAGCAAGGCTCAACTGGAGCAGCCGCCGGTGCTGGACCCTCCTCTCAAATGCTACCCATGTCTGTACTGATGGTTTTGCACAAATCTGCAGTGACTGTTCAGTTTTTCTTGGATTCATATTTTTTGCATGCAACAGCAAGGTGCACCATCATCTGGATGTGCATCTTGAACTTGCACGTTGCAAGAGTTTCTGTTGAGTTTTGCTCAGATGCATATTTTTTGCATTTAGCAGCAACATGCGCCATGTTCAGCATGTGCAATCTGCACTTCAAAATGAAGCGGCTTCTGATATTTTTCTCAGATGCACTTTTTTTGCATGCAGCAGCAAGGTGAACCCTCATCTGGATGAGCATCTTGATTTTGCACATTGCTTCAGATTCTGTTGAGTTTTTCTCAGAATCATAGTTTTTGCATTCAACAGCAAGGTGCACCATGATTAGCATGTGAAATTTGCACAAGCACAATGCTGCATGTTCTCTTCAGTTTTGTTCCGATGCATATCTTCTGCATGCAGAAGCAAATTCCGCCATCATCTAGATGTGCGACTTACATTTGCACATTGCTGCAGTCTCAGTTCAGTTTTTCCCATATGCTTCTTCTTTGCTTGCAACAGTAAGGTGTAACATGTTCAGGATGTGCAACATGCATCTGTCAGTTTTGCAGTTTCTGTTTATTTTTCATCAGATGTTTTTCTTTTGCATGCAAGAGCAAGGTGCCCCACCATCCCTTATGTGTGCAACATGCATTTGCACATTGTTGCAGTTTCTGTTCCATACTGCACAGATGCATGGATTTTACATGCAGCAGCATGCTTTTGCATATTGCATAATGCTCCTGCATGCTTGTGCAGATTCTTGTCCTGCCCCCACCAAATGCATGTGTGTGCATGCTGCCTGTTCTAGACCATATTTTGCAACTGCAGGCTGGGAAAAGTCGCAGGCTGAGGCCCCGCCCTCCTACAGAAGACAATGAGCTCATGGAAGCTGCACTCACCGATCCTAACGTACACATGTCCATTGCGTCAGACAAAGTCACACTTACTGCAAGACACATGTACAAAATACCCCAGCGGTGCAAATACTCCACAATGTTCCAGCACAAAACGAGACAATACCGTACTAACAGGAAATTTCCCCTACTTTTCTGGAGCCTTTTTGGTGATTTCTGTATTCTCCCAAGATCATGTCCGTGTTAGTTTTAATAGTGGTCGCCTATTTCCACCTACGGATACTTGAGAACTTCTGAATTTTCCCACCGTTCAAGTCCTAAGATGTCCTAACGTGCGAGAACCTTGAACGACAAAGTTGAAGTTCAAAATTCGAACGTTTGAGCTTGGATCACGTGAGACCGTCAGATCTATTCTCATCTTGACTACTGCGCGCTTCGCGTTCGCTCTCACTTTTGCCTCCTTTTCACTCTCAATTGGAACAATTATTTTGGGAGCAAGAATAGGCAAAGAACACGTGGTTATCCGGGAATTGTATGGGTGAATCACCCATAATACTCATAGTTTTTTAAGGAACACATGGGCAAACCACAAACATATATTTCAAATGAATATGGTGGTCAGTACGTTAACTGACAATCCTACCTCCAAGGGTTCATCTCCGACAGCCTCTGAACCGGGCATTGGTCCTGCCACAGTCACCAGAAAAATCACCGCTCAGGCGTAAACATCACCGACCGCCAACATTTGACAATAACCGGCAACGGTCCTCCCACCAGTGAGCCTCCTGCTCCTAAGCAGCTTGGGGCTTGAACTGATGCCCTACTACTAGTGATTCTTGCATCAGTTGGCGGGTAGCAAAGTGCCAGTGGTTGCGAGGATGTTTGTGAGCACTCGCTCATATGCGCAAAACCGCCACTCCATGGGTGGATTTGGCGGCGATTAAGGAGTGATTAACCGCCGATTAATTGGACATCGAAGCTCCAAATGGCCTACATAGCAGGCCTACATGAAAGTTAGAGAATCATTCCGTGAATCAAAAGGCACAATCAAAACGAATGCCCAGAATCAAGGCGTAATATCAAATTGATATTTGAGATCGTGCTTCAGCCCAAATGGGATTCCATCTACGGTTGAGGGGCAACTGTCGGACCGACAAATATATCCAACCATTTGAGGCCAAAAAAAGGACTATCCAAGTCGCTGTCTCCCGTCGCAAGTCCCCATCGATGGGATGGATGCCGCCCCGCATAATCAGGACGTCAATCGCAAACTTCGCGGTGTACAAACCGCGCGAATTCCAATGGTCCTAATCGGATTTGCCGCTGATTTGAATGGGTGACCTCAAAGGGGGGGAATCACAGCAGAATCATTAAACATTGATAAATCGAGCGGGTACCGGTTGAAGCCCCAAAATAACTAGCAGTAACAGGGCATCGGTTCCTCGCCTTGGTCTCCGCAACAGGACAAAGCGAGACAACCGTTCCAACTGCACCCCATCAACGACACCAACAAGATGAAGACGTGTAGCTGCCCCACACACAACAGCAGCAGCAGCAGCAGCAGAAGCTTGCCGCTACCGGCGGCGTATCTCATACTGCCCTCCGTAGTGGTTGTGTTTGCTAGACTAGTCCTAGTTAGACTGTCGGATACTGGACTCTACTCTGCACTCTTCACCTTGTTCAAAGGTCATTCAGTTGTACCTTCTTTCTTGGGCCCGGGATTTGCCCTGCCCCCACTCTGGCTTGACCCTGTGGCCCACCCCCAGGGAATGGCCATCAATCATCCTGAATCATTGGTTTCCCTCTTCAGTCACTATCTCAACTCTTGTGCCTACCAACAGTGGCTGAACCCACGACCATCACTTCTTCTAAGCGCCCATGCACTTCAACACTGAGCCCAATACTCTTCGCACGACAATCAACGGCTGTAAGACTTGTCGGTTTCCCACACTCTCACTGCGTTCACTCCATCCCCCTGTACATTTCAGAACCCGTGCCTTCTGGCACTGTGCCCACTCTGTTAATGTCTCCGTCATCCTGACGTCTGCACCTCAGCTCTTTGGTGTATTCCCTTGCACCTCGGTGCAGTGATTGTGACTCAGCCAGACTTCATCGCACCCACACCACGTTTTTTTTGCATCCAGTTCTCTGCTATCTCAAGACACGTGCTCGTGCTCATGCACCTCACCCAATTCCAACTTGTCGTCCTAATCATCAGATCTGCTGCTGCTTCTGTTCATCTTCCTGTTTCTCTCTTCAGCCGTCCCTCACTTGATTCAAGTGTTTCTCCAGTTCAGACACATTGAGCCATGACCGGCAGAAGTGGAGTAGGAAGTGGGCATGCTGGAGGCGGAGGCCTCAAGGTGGGCTGCACTGGAGAACAAGGAGCAGAAGAATTAGGTGCTGATGCACTACAAGAAGGTGGAAAGGCATTCCCAACGTTCCACCTTGCAGCCATGGACCAGCTCTGTGTACCGGCTACGTTAATACCATAGGCGGCTCTTCTCCCTGGGACGCCACATCGTCACCGACTTTTGGCAGTCACTGGCGCACCTCACCGTTGAGAACCTCCTCACCATGAATAGCTGGATCAACAAGCCAAACTTCCAGCACTTTCCGGTCAGCCTGCATGGCGTTGTGGCAGAGGAGCACATCACCAAGGAGAAGAAAATGAACGGCCTCTGCAAGCAGGTGGCGTTTGAGGGTTTGGTGGGTAAAGCAGCAGAGATGTTGGAAGGATTGGAGATCTTCAAGTTAAACGATGACAAGGAGATGGAGGATGCAACAAGGAGCGACGAGGATGATGGGGATAAGGAATAGAGTAGAGTAGTAACAGTGATAAAATCAGAGTTTCTAGGGAACAGTGTGTAAAGGTCAAACCCAAGTGACTCGTACAGCCCTGTCACAACCCTGTTTTTTCCTTGCTTCATCAGGCAACCAGCATGGCGATCCACCAAATATCCTATGTTAGCATGCTCAAACACTGGCCAGACTCCCCAGAGAAGTTTCTTGGTGGAGACGTACAACCACTACAATGAGTTGAGGTGGATGAGGAAATGGACCATGTCAACGAAGAAATCCTTGGACACTGAAAATCTGGAAAAGTTACTGAATATCCTGTCAAGTGGCAGGGCTATGACATAGCGCACACCAGCTTCCGTCACCACCAAGTGAATGTTACTCATTTCAAACCAAGCATCACTACGTGGCATGCTGCAAGATCAAGGGTAGAAAAGCTGGGAGGAGGGAGGAGGGGTATTACGTCCCTCGCTTACACGAGTCCCGAAGCTCCAAGGGGGGGCAACGTTTTCATTTCATTGGTAAATCTACATATATCTTGCTTTCTCTTCAACATGTTATGGGTATTTCCAACTGTGCTGGTTGATGTTCCATTCCAGACGTTTCAGAATCCTTGGGCCACTTTCCGTAAGAGTCGACACAAGTGTTGCAATATTATCTTTTACTTTTGGATGTTACTGGAAAGACTTATTGACAAATATTTATCTTCATTGAGATGTAATGCAACTATCTTCCCCTAATCTTCAGATCCTTAGATTTTTTTCTGACATTTTCCAAAGCAACACAATGGCCTGTATTTTCCCTGTAGAGTGCCCAAGACCTTCACTGTGCCTCCTTCGTAGTTATAATGTTTTTACATATGAATTTGAAATTCTGAAACATATCAATCCAGTACAATTACGGCTATTTTCTGTGACCCATGCATGAAATTTTTCCTTCACTGCTAAATTTACCCGTAAACCACTAATGTGTCATCCTGGTTAGCAATGCTGATTACATGAAAAATAAAAAATCTGGACGGTGACTCACATTGGCCAACAATTGTAAGAACAAATTCCCACTTTCAGCATTTAGGTACTCTTTTCCATCCATGTTGTAACATTGACACATGCTGTGTTCAAGGGATTTCTTTCAGTGTGGAGTATCTAATTTGATTTTTGTTACTTAAAACATTGAAGTGGAGCTGGAGCATAGCTCTACCATTGAGTGGCAGATGAGCATCTCTTCGCATCATCAGCAACATGGAACCTTGAGAGGCTCAATGCCAAATGGAAAATCTCTCCCACTGAAAGCAATGCATGGGATACATTTTTAAAAGAAACAATTGTCCAATTTTACAAGCTGGATGAGAAAACAGATACCAGAATACAAGGCATAGAAGTTGTTCCAACATGCCTGCATGGAAGACAACATGCCAAGGTAGCACGATATTATCACTGGAAATCACATCAACAATGACACATTCTGACTAAAAAACAATAATGATTTCTGGAATGAAGTCTTACAGCCTCTGGCCATCCACAATAGCTTGTTGTGAATGATTGTATAAAAGGTACATGAAACCTGGACTACATGCATCACATGGCCATGGAAGAATCTAATGGCTGTAGTCTTATAAACTAAAACCCACCACTGTGTCGGAAACCTTGAATCCATTGGTATTGAATGCTGGAAAGTGTTACGATCCACAAATGTACTGGAGCCACGGAAAACTAATAAAATCATTGTCGCCATTGGCAGGAGCATGGCAAGATATGGGGGAGGGGGGAAGAAGCAGAAAACGTGTGAGAACCTAGAGGTGTTGGGAATCTGCCAAGGGATGGAGTGAGAAGTGAGAATCCTGTCTTCCTGAACAAAACCTACATCAAAAGGTTGCACGTAAGAAGAGCTCCAAATGCTGAAGATGAGGTTACTTCAAATCACAAAGTTTGACAAGTGATACCACAACCAGTTGGGAATAATGGTACGAGTGCAATAAAAACATCTAGGTGTGTTCATTGTTAGAGGTGTATGTTTGAGCTTTACAAGCCAAATTTTTTTTCAGAATCTGGGTTTGAAAAGACACCCAAGGATGTTTGAATGAGTAACTGTTTTGGGGGAACTCCATACCTTTCAAATTTGCAGACCATATTGACTAGAGGCTGAAGAATAACATGATCTAACTTGTCCAATGAGTGATAAATAAATAATCCCTGGACTCTGATTCATGTACCGGAAAAATTCATAGCTTGACTCGACCAGTGCAGCAATCTTTGTCAACATCAAAAGTAAAACATTCCATCCACCACTGATCGTTTAGCTCTTGGTTGAAGGAAGTTCTTGAGAGGCCAGGAAACATGCATTAGAGCTGGAGCAAAATGATGAATTTGGAATAGTACAGTTACGAAATGTAACACAACTACAAATGAAATTGATATTTTCAGATGTGGCAAAGCAATTCCTGTGGCAGAGAGCACATGCAAGGCATGCAGCAACCATGTGAAAATAGATGATGTAGATCAATCAAAGTCATCAGACACATCAGGCTATTAGCATCCCTGTTCGACGGAATTCCGGAGGAGTTTGCACTAATTTTTCTAGGATGTCTACGTTTTTTTTTCCCTGAAAAAAAATCATAATATCCCTCTCAAAAGGCCCATTGTCCATCAGATAAGTTCATCTGGGAACCCACCAATGGTGAATAGAACAAGTAAATGAAGATATCATGGATTTGGAAAATTGAAGTACCAGCTAGCCGAAATTCTTGAGCAAGGCTCCATCTGATCATCCACACCTCTGTTTTTGGAATTTATATTCTTTAATAAATATTGGAAAACCATGTGTGCATGTATTTTAAAGCTCTCAGTGACATCACCGTAAGTATCGC
This sequence comes from Penium margaritaceum, assembly GCA_023375785.1. NCBI lineage: Eukaryota > Viridiplantae > Streptophyta > Zygnematophyceae > Desmidiales > Peniaceae > Penium > Penium margaritaceum. Next base: position 19,454 of record SZWC01007435.1, read on the forward strand.
TACCATCTGACCCTATTTAGGAATTTTTCTGAGCCAGTGCAGAATGAATGTGCAGAATTTATACCACCAAGTCTGTATTTCTCCGAGGATGCTGAGAGCATTCCAAAATAAATCAGCACATACTGAGTTAATCTCCATCGTGGTGATGAACATTGCTTCCCGTCGTACCAGTATCATGCTAATTTTTTCCATCTACCTTGATGGAATCTTTTTCTACACTGTATTAAGGAGGAGCACAATGGACGTCTGTGCAAAGTACTCAAGGTTTTCAAAAGATATGTTTTTAGGCCAATTCTAAAGTTTGACTTATTTCAGTGTTAAAACAAAGTCGTGGACCACATCATTGGTGGTAGAAGAAATCCTTTGGATGCAGGGAAGGCTTCTGCACTCACTGGTCAGCCAAAGCCAAAAGCATTTGACAACAAAAAAGTCTTCACAGGGTTCTAAACTGGTGAATTCCCCTACCGGGGTGTATTGGTACAATGAACACATGGTTAAATGTCCAATCTGTTTAACATACAAGATAATGCCTCAAAACATGGAGAAAGGGCTGGCTCATGACTGTTTCAATTCACCAAGCATAACCTTCATTAACAGCACCACCAGTGGTAAACATGGCCATCCAAATTTCCCGGGACTTGCACATGCACCTTCAACATTCATCGTTAAGTTCCCGTTCTTCTATTTAATCTTTCCTCATTGGCCACGCAACTATGTAGGGGTCCTTTGGTGCAATTGGACCAGAAGGTTACTCTTTTGTGTACCTCATGTTTTCGAGTGGCACACCTTCCTCCTTCGCCCAAATATAGCTCTGTCTTCCTTCACCAAATGGCCTGGTTCTTGAGTATAAATCTTGCAGTTTCTCATGGATAAGTGCAAAAACTTAATCAAGTCATGAATTCAAGGCCATCAAGGTGACACAAGTTCCTCATTAACTGGGGAATTCCATAAAAGAATCCACCCTATGAGGACGCACCATCCCAATATGCTCCTTGTACTGTCTGAGAACCATGTTGGTTGCAACATCTCTGTGGAATTCCAATACAGGAACTCGAAAGTTGTGCTCTTTTCCACATCCAAGCCATTGAACCAGGTACTTCCATCCATCTACATGTTGAAAGTGCCCCATAATTCTCCTTGTCCTCCACCACAACGGCTAGGGGAGGGGCTTGTCCTTGTACTTGTCCGCATGCAAGAAAGTGCAAATCTGGCTCCTTGTAGTCCATGAAGAGAGAGGCGTGGATTATGTAATGCACTCCCTTAGAGGTGTAGAAAATCCAGCTCGTATCTCAATGCAGACCAAGTAACCTCAAATTAGAAGGGCTTGATCTTGTTAATTTCCACTTCCACCGTCAGCACCTTCCTCCCCACCAAAAACCCCTTTGGCTCTCTGGTGCTTGCTTTCTGGCCTTTTCATCTGCTACTGCACCTGAAAAAGTGCATCACATACACCCCTACATCCATCAGTGCAACCTCCGTACCTCATTTGTACACCTCTGCAATGCGGAAGGTGGAACCCTGTGGCCATGTCTGAGGGACATGCAGGCTCCATCCTGTGCATCACTTCAAAGGAAGGGTTTGTTGACAAAGAATTCACTGCAGATTTGGAAAACAAATGAGCCACAAAAAGTTATCATAATCATTCCTCACTATCCAGATCCAATATCCACCTCATTAATTTCTTCATGATTTTGTAGCTGCACTTGGTTTGGCCATTCCTTTGGATAGGGTAGGCTGATGGGAGTGCCACTTGGGATATTCTTGAAGAATTCCTAAAAAAACAAGGAGGTGAAGCGAGGCTTGTGGTTTGTGAACATGCACTTTGGCACCCTGTGAAGCTTCATGACATTCTGCAAGATTATTTGAGCTGTGTCCGCTGCTGTGACCTGTCCAGCACAAGGAGTGGAGTTTGCCATTTTTCTAAACTGGTCCACCACCACCAGAACCATTGTGTTTCCACGTGTGCTCCGTGTGAGACTTCTAGAAATTTTCAAGGGAGATTTCCATCCACGACAGTCCCAACATGGGTAGTTGCTGCATCTATTCTGGTACATTCTTCTTTCAAAAATTTATACTTGGGAAAATGTCACAACTTCTTCCGTACTGTTCACAGTCAACACCGTTTTACTCACCAGTATTAGCATACAAGTGTCTCAAATGTTTTTTCCTGAAAAAAACGGTTGGTTTAGTGCATTTTTTGTCCCCCTTCTAGGAATTTCTGCCACAAAGAAACACTCATAGGGATCACAATATGGTTCCTCTTCTCCTTCCTCCTACGATGTCCATCCCACTTGTACACCTTTGCCATGGCCCGGGCAAATTTGTGGTCATTTGCATTCCTATGAAAAAAATGAGTCGTTGACAATGGAAGATTTAACCATCACCATAATTGTGAGGAATGCCAACCTCGGATGGCGCAAGTGTTTTTGTTTTTCCTGAAATTGACCTCTTTTAGTGCTCAAACCCTGTGTGCACTTTCCAGACAGTGTTTGGCTGGTCTGGAGTGTACCCTTCTGGACATGCCAGGTAAATGGCTTCATGCGGACACGTACAAGCGAGATCTGTGCGCCAACAATAACCATGGCCCAAGCTCTCAGAACCACCCGACAACTACGTGACAGCAAAACCATCGCCGCATGACGCTCAGATGCTGCGAACTAGCGCTTCCGCCTTGCAGGGGTACTAGCAAACCATAGAACTCTACATTAGGAAAACTGGCACAATATACTCCTTGCCTCCATTATTCTACCAATCAATCATTTTCCTGCAACCTGCTTCTCGTCGCCTTCACTTCTGCAGTCAGCTACTTCACCTTCCAGCCTCGCATCGTCCAGCTGTGTAACCTGTGACTGACAAAAATCGCTCAACCACTTGTCCTGGAAAGCTGATCGTCATTCATGATCTCTTGTGACCACTTCCACTGACGATCAAAAGACTGAAAAACTCCTCCACTTGCACTATCAAGAACGGCCACAACATTTGTCAAGGAGAGAAGGCCACTCTCTAAAATGATGCTTTTCCTTCTCTATTCCACAGGTTCATACCCTCCTTGGGAGATATCGTCTTTCTAAAGTTTTTCCGTAAGAAGTGGTTCCAAACCAAGGTAAGCCGAGGAGGTACATGTTGTATTTATGCTCAGAAAAAAAATTTATATACGTGATTTTGAGCTCATCCCAGCCAGTATAAGAGCCATTGAAAACAAACTGCATTAAAGTCACATTATTTCATCTCCTGGGCCTTCACCACACATCACATAAATGACTCAACAAGCACATTGGGCAGGGTCTACAAGCACTTGTTGAACTGTGTGTCAATACAATATGTCAAGGATTTTCCACTAGTGTCACTAGCAAATTAAATTACTTTTCTAGTCCACAAGCATCAATGCTAAGACAAATATCAGGATTTTGTGCAGATATACATGTGTGTGTGTGTGTGTGTGTGTGTGTGTGTGTATATATACATACATACATATGTATATTTACATACATATATATACATATATATTGAAGTGTTCTATTTAACTCATTGACCAGCAGCCTTTCCACAAGAACATACATCCATGCACGCTTCAAAAACCTTTTGTACTATGTTGAACCTTAAAACGTCAGGCGAGCCACCTTTTTCCATTGGAAAATATATACAAATCAGAACAGATTTGGAAAACACCGCATGTGGTGCCGCTTGTCCTTGACTGAGTCGGAGAAAAGCACCCTAATTGTGAGGTGATTGACCTAGGCATCCACTCTACATGAGACTAGTTTTTGCAATTCAAACAGCCGCAAGAATATTTCCCAGTACGCCGCCACCAACAGGCAGACAAAAGAATGAAATAAACAGGATGCCATGTTGAGCTTAGAACAGTGGAAGTTCAATTTCCACTCATGATTGGGGATTCTCAAATCAGAAGTGGAAATAAGAATAATGGCCAATGTGTAGGGGAGTGGGAAAACATATTTCGGATGAGTGAAGTGGACTTTCACATGTCCTTGAATGGTGGGAAATTATTCCTTTCATTAATGAAAACATGACAATTTCAATATGCTCATGAAACGTTTGCATACAGCTTGCATGTTCGTAGGCTTGGTTGAATGGAAAACGTTTTTTACTACAGATATTGCTCTATATTGATAATTTTTAAAGGATATAAATAAATAATACAATGCATTTAAGGCTCAATTAAAAGAAAAAAAAAATCCAAGAAAGTATTAAAAAAATGAATGAGGAACAAAACTGACCAAGATGTTGAAAAGAACCAGTTGAATGAAGAATGATGTAAGAATAGTTTTTCTAACATGAAACGATAATGATTGCAAGGAATAATGAAGAGATAAATAAAACAAGGCAGGGAAATAGAACATGCTAAAAATAGGTTTTCCCAAGTCCCAAGCTTTCCAACACAAAGCACCCATACAAATCCGTGGTATAAAATGTGTCACAGAGTGTTAGCCATGGATTTTTCTTGTGATAATATTGAAGAAACACCAACCGCAACAGTAAGGAGCGCAAATGCATCCACGAGCTTAAACAAAAAGACTGTGCTTGTGTTACTCTCCCACGTCCAATGCTCTATAAAAAAGAATTTCCACAAGAGCATTGTGCCATAAAAATTGTCTTAAGTTGTCCTCTACCCCCTTTATGATATATATAGTAGAACACCCATTGCAAACTAATCAAAATTTCCAGTAATGGTGAGCTCAGCAATGCATGTTCTTCTTGAATCAACTTCCCATAAATTTCCATCACCATAAAATACATGGCATACCATTAGACGTACCCTACAGCTTCATGCAATATTATTCATGTCTTCTATCCTCAACTGCAAGGGGCGCACCTACATGCATGACCATTTTCATGCATCCCGTGCTCGAATAACACACTTTTCTTGAATAATATACAAGAATATTGTAATAAATTTTTTTTCCATAGTTTTGGAGGATCCTTTTAGCCTAATGTGATAATGTAGCATACACAATTTCCTGGAAATTTGAAGAGGAATTTGGAAGTGATAACCATGACCACGCATCTTGTGCTTGATTCATCGAACGGGCTACAGAATTATGTGTATAAAAACATACCATAAGCATCCCATGCCATATAATGTGTCCTAGAAAGTTATTCTCCTACCCCATTATGCATATGTAACTGTGACAAGGACACCAGAAGCCTTGAATGCATCCACACACCCCGGTGCTCTTGTTAGCCTCCTTGGTACAAAACTTGGTTTAGGGGAATCACCAGTCAAATTATTACACCATTCATTGTACTATATAGATTGCATGTGATCTAAAGCCAACTGTGACTTCCTTGAGGAAACTCAAACCACAGCTTTAGATAGTGTAACCGCTTCTACAAATGCATCATGAACTTTTATGGAATATATTGATGAAACTGTGTCTCATTGTGTTAGGAATTCCCTCATGTTTAGTGTGATATTCCTGATGAAACACACCAACATAACTTGGTGGAGCATGATGACAGCCGTACGCAGAACCACACATTTATTCTACTGTCACCTGACCTCAATTTGATACATAGTTCAAGTGATTGCCCATAGTAAAACGTCTTGTAGCCTTGGTAGCTGTATACTGTACTATGGGATTTTTATGGTGAAATGGTGATCCCATTCCTATTGAGTGCAAAAGTTGTGAGCATGGCCTCAAATCCCATATTCCCTTTACCCCTCCTTCTTTTTAAATCCATATTGGCACTGTCAATTTGTATTGATTTAAGGAAAGGAATCAAGTAATATTGGCCATGCCTGCTAAAAAAAGGGATTCTCTTAATAAAACACCTAATACAACTTTAAGGAGTATTCCGGCACCCATTAATAGAGCCAATCATCCTATTCTTGCATCACAGTTCTTGCTTTTCAATTTTTTCTAAGAGATGTATCCACTAGAATGTAGTTAAAATTTTTGAATTTAGCATTAAGATTGCCCTTGTGCCAATTGTGATTTTTGCAATGAAGAACACACTTAGCTCCTAGGGAACATGTGATCAATAGTGAGTAAAGCCATGCATCTCATTCTTATCAAGACATCTCCCTCCTTTTTCATTGGAATTCTGTTTTGCAATGTTTTTAGTATCATCACAGTCGTGTGACAGAAAAAGCATCACATATTATGTGACATAGCCCACATCTTGGTGCAATTACATTAATCAAAAACCAACTATAATTCACTCAAGGATTTCGTACACCGTATTCTCACGTCACCTTCCCACTCAAAACGTTTGTTCAAAAGAATGGTCAGGAGGAACAAATTACTTTTCTTCATGTGGATTGTACACTGCTACTATCTGAATATTCTTCATAGAACAACCTTTGCAACTCATGATAAGGCGTTAGCAACCATGGGAAAAGCCACGTACCCCTTGCTTGTGTCAAGCACCCTGCTCAACATTGTACTTGGGTATAGCACCCATGGGAATCTCCTGCCGATGAATGAACCATGTAGAACTATGCCTGTACTACTACCCTTTGCAATATTTTGATGCAATTTACATTACAGATTTTAGAAGCTCACTTGTATTTGTAAGCACCATGTACCTCGTTCCTGTGTCACGTGCCCACAAATTCCTTTACGGTAAACCGCACATAGAAATCCCATGCCATAACATTCTCACATAGCACTAGGGTGTCTGACCACCCTATGTGATTCTTGTGATGAAAAACCAAATATTGTGTAAACAACTGTGAGAACATCCCCATTCAACTTGTGTTAACAATCTTGTTTGGATTCCATGAGTAAAAAAGAACCATGAATACTTGGTGCCATAGCATACGTCTTAGAAGATTAGGTGTTATCTACTAGTCAGTTCTATAATGCTGATGAAACATGCACCAAGACTGTGGAGATTGTGCTAGTAATCATTGGCACAGCCACTTACCCTATACTTGAATCATGCAAAGTCTTGTAGAGTGTGATTGAGACAAAAATGCCCAAGGAAAATGGTGCCTTGAAATCCATAGTGTCGTGTTATGTTTTCCCTGTTGGACTCAATTGGTCAATTACAACACTCAATCTAGCTCTGGAGAGTGCAAACGAACACGTAAGTGTAGCCATGCACCTTAAGGTCTTGTAAATTTTGTTGATTTAAACCCTTATTTTATTCAAAATCCCATAGAAATCCCTGAATAGATATTAGTTTTATACCATCATTCTTGCCAATCTCGCTTATGTGATTTTGTAATGAAAATCTCATTGCAAATGTGCGAAGCGTGTCAAGAACCATTCACACACTAAGACACCTTGTGATTGCATCATATGTTCTGCTCTAGAACTGATTTTGGGAAATGAGCCACCTGAACACCATGACATAACCTTCTTTGCGTATAATTCTTTCCCCACTGCATTTTTTGTTTCCTCAGTGAAAAACGCATTTTAGCTCCACCCTCTCCATTCTTGTGTCACTCACTATACTTGGAACTTCCCCTTGAACTTGCAACACATCAAAATTTTGTGAGAAAAATAACAATTTTGGGTCAGCCGTGCCTTTTTTTTTGTTTTATGTTCTCCATCAAAGACTCAACAAGCTTTGGAGTGCCCACCAAGAGTAATGCACAAAACAATTCACTATGTGCTTGTGTCTCCTACTATGCTACGGATGTCTTTTGAGGAAGCTATGCATTAAATTATTATGCCATAAATATTTGTTGTACAGCAACAGCTCTATCCGCATGTGTACTTCTTGTTTTAACCCCCTCACAGAGTGTACCAACGCCAATGATACAGGCCACACAACCCATGGTTCCATGACCCACCATTGGATTATTCTTTTGATTGAGTATTGGTCTAAGTTATTTGGTGAAAGGAATTGTACTGGCTGTTAGAAGAACCTTACAAACTGGTGTGAGTTTCTTGATGACGCACCAATTGCAAATCTAAAGAGCTTAAGAACGGCTATGGGTGCAGCCACACATATCATGATTTGTGTCGTACAATTTTCTTAGGATTTTTTTTAGAAAAACCGCCCATTCAAATCCCATGCCATATATATATATATATATATATATATATATATATTTGTAATGTTATGACTCCTCTTTCACCTAGTGTGATTGTTTTGGTGGAACATTCAAAGCAGCTTTAGGAAGCTAGTCATCAACTTTGAGCATAATCACAGACCCGTTCTTGCATTTCCTGCCTTGATCCAAAATTCAACTCCACCAAATAGCCCATTAAAATCTAATTCTGTACATTTCTTTGAAAAATGATATTGATGCCTTGGATAACAATGTGATTTTCCAGATGAAACATCCGCTAACACACTAAGATGCACGCCGGCAGCCATGGTCCCACCCACACATCTTTTTCTTGCATTATCCACCATTCTCTTGTTTCAGATGAATAGATCATCATATTCATGTAGTGGAAAGCTCATTACAAAGTATTTTCAATTCATTTTTTTTCAAGTAATCCATGGTGGAGCCGCCAGACATTCCCTCAATGTTAGGCTTGTGGATTCCCTTTCACAATTTCCAATTGAAGAACCTCTTCTAGGAACAAAATCAAGTAAACGTCATTCCTGCATAAAGAGACCTTCCAAGGTCATAATTTTCAGCTTTGGATGCCTTTGAAGCCTGTTGTATTCCGACTGAGATCAATAGTGGTAAGAATAGCCCATGTCTCCGACCTTTGTTCTGATTACACTCGTACATTTCCCAACCTCATACGTCATCATCTCTATTAAGAATTGTGGATGTCACTTTCATCCATATTCAAAATTTCCAATGACGCTTCCATGCACAAAATAAAAATATATCACTGCTTTCATCTAAATTAATGCGAGATGGCATTGCGATAATTGTGTAAACAGGTTCAGAACTACCACTCTAGAAAGACATGGATTGGAAAGTATTTTTAGTGCCATGCTTCTACCAAAAACTCAAAGCAGAGCATGCAATAATCCATTTTTCAATAGGGGACATATTTTACAAGAAGAAAATGCTGACATCATTCTCTGTCCCATTTTCCACATGAAATGGATATCTTATCAATATCATCACAACACATAGGTGTATGTGCATGTGGAGAACCCATAAATTCACAACCAAATTGGTGAGATCTCTTACCTTTCTTTAACAATTACATGGTTAGAATAATCTAATTACATGTGTTCAAGGGATTCTTCAGTGAGCGCTCATGTCTAAATCCTTTGGAAATTACATAAGAAAGTCGATGTGAGGGATCAATGGTAGAGTGATTAAGCAAAAAAGATGGAATTTTAAGAATAGCTTCAAAGATTTCAGTTAAAATAGAAAGGTACCCTCTCGGAGTACCTTTCACTTTATTGAAAATTTTCTGATCACTAGCTTTCAAGGGAATTTTCTTCAACCCAATTCCAAAGGCACTATGCTCATTTGGTTAGGAACCATGGTAAATATGGTGATGTTCTTCACGTTAGCTTAATTAGTCTTAAAATCAAGCTGACATGAAGTTCCAGTATTTCCTTCCAGTACAAAAAAAGAGATGATTCCTACTTATGCAATGTTCAAAAGCTGGAGAAGGTCAGATGTCTTGTGAAACCCTTGCAAACAAGTCATGTTTTTTAAATTAGAACTAAAATTCAAGGTATGGGATATCTGGGTCCATATTATGACAAAAAACAAAGCTCTAGCGGCAGAAAATAATGCTGAACAGGGACAAGGTAGCGGATGAGAGGGAGATAAAGAGAGAGGTGGACGAGAGGAGAGAGAAGGGTAAGAGAGAGGCATGACCCGAGATTGAGGGCTCTCGGGTGTGTGAGGGGGGAGCGTGATACTTCGTCGCGTGAGCAGGTGAGGCTCTTCATAGCTATGAGGAGTGGGGGCTCTCGTGAGCTGTGAGGGGGGCCAAGCTAAGGAGTGAGTCCGGGAGGAGATCGATGCATGAGCAGAACGAGTTGTGGTGCCGGAACCTTAACACGACAATCCTCAGAGGCGACACACACGATGTGAAGCGCTTTGAGGTAATAGATACTAAGACACGGTCAATGCACAGCCCACACGGCAATTCATTCTTAACAAGTCAGTGTTATTTCAAGGGAGGTAATACGAAACACGGCCGTGTCGATGCTGAAACAGTCGCTACAGTAATAATTGTGCCGTGCATGCACCTGTCACAGCACCTGCATGACTCAGTGTTGCTCGGGCAAACAGCAAAAACAGACTCGACCATGTACATTTAGGCAAGTATATGTCACATGTGAATCCTCACAAGCATGGCCCGGTGGACAGATGAGAGCAGAATATCAACTAGGACTGGTCTAGGCGTGTTAAATAGAGAAACTACTTTGACACGATAGTGTAATCAAGGACAAGTGCCAAGAGCAGAGAGCTTAAGCACCACACCACTAGTTATAGGTATTCAAACAAAGACAAGCAATCCCACAGGTACGCCAGAGCACCCGGCCGCCGACCCCGAGGTGCATCCTGTTGACATGATGTGCCCCTTGCCATGAGTGCCGTTGATCGTACACCCTGGTTCGACCACTGGGGAGTGGTCGAACACATGATCTGACTTTAGATTTGGACTCCTTGGATTTTTCCATGAAAGATTGAGCTTTTAATTTCTAAATTTAAATAAAATTCAGAAAGTTAGCCTAGCTCGAAGTTCAGGTGTTTGGCGGGTGGAATCAGGTACCCGCCGTGGGTGGCAGGATAATCCACTGCCAGCGATCCGAGTTCGTCTCCAACAAGCTCCAAATACACATGGGCCATAAATGAAGTGACTAGAGGGACTTCCTTGACCAGGGTGACCTTCTCCTTGAATTCTGGGCAAGGAAAGGCGCTTTGACGGGTCATCGTGGAAGCGCCTCCCATTGCCTAGTGTGCGAGGCAAGGTGGACAGCTCCACCAAGGGTTACTTCGACGGCTATAGCAGGGGCTCTACTGCTCTAATTTGGGCGTGCTTGGAAGCGTTGGAAAGCTTAGATCACAGGATGTAAGGATCTGATGTAATCTGACTATTCTAAGTAACAAAAACTCATTTCGATTCAGGTCTACTGAATGCGACGTGTTCTGCCCACTCCTATCCGTGATCCTTGTGCTCCACACTCTTCACCAAAGGTGTCCATTGACTGCCCCAAATATTGGTAGCGTGTACCAGTAAGAGCTAGGCATCCTTGAGGGTGCCTCTACACCCACTAGTGCCAACAAAGGGTTATGGACCCACGTGCCTAGAAGGACCCTAACTCTACAACGTTCACGCTACCGCCGTGCGCCATGGTACCGAACGAGCAAGAGAGCGTCGGCGCCGCCTGGAAGTTTGATGGGCTTGGCTTCCACTTGTGGAGGTGGAAGTTTGAGGTCTACCTCAACGACAAGGGCCTGCATGAGCTGGTTAACGGTAAAGAAACTGCCCCTCCGGATATCACGACGCCGGAGGAAGTGGAAGCGTACAAAAAGCGCAATAGGAAGGCGCTTGCCTTGTTGGTGTATGCGCTTGCTCCGATGCAACATTTACTCATTCAAGGATGCACGGAGGCCGCGGAGGCCTGGAAGAAGCTTTGTACCATCTACCAGTCTACCAACCTTTCTAACCAGCTCTTTGTCTTCAAGAGGCTCGTCACCCTTCGAGCCAACGAAGGCGACGAAATCATGGAGATCCTGTAGCAGATTGAGTCCCTAACTGCTGAGTGCATAGCCACCGGGGGGAACGTCGACCCTCAGCTGCAAGCCATGATCCTCCTCCTGGCGTTACCACACAGTTGGAGTCCCATGATCACTGTCGTAGGCGGCTGGTCCGCCGATGAGCTGAAGTACCCCAAGGAAGCTGAGTACGTCCGCATGAATGGATGCAGCGTGGTGGGAGAGAGAGTGGGGCAACATCAAGTTCTGCCTATGCAGTCCGCCCTCAAGGTGGAGGGGGAGGCAAGAAGGGGAAGGGTGCCAAGCAGGGCACCAAGAAAGGTGATAAGAAGGAGGAGTGCTACGCGTGTGGCAAAGAAGGCCACTACGCACACAACTGCCTCAACAGGAAGTCGGACCATCCAGGGAAAGCTGGAAAGAAGGACGACCGCGCATGATGGCAAAGGAGTCCACCGACTTGACAGATTTGGGAGTCTCTGTGATTGACTCCGGATCGGGCCGCCACACGCAATGCAAGTGGGCGGAATTCTTCACCTATGGCACCTCGGAACGGCGCATGACAATGGCCAACGGCAAAGCAGAGTTGGCTGCCGGTGAAGGTAACGTTCGCATCAATGTGGATGTGGATGGGGAGGCTGTCACAAGCACAATTCATGACGTGCTCCACATGCCCAACTTTGGGATAAATCTGCTGTCAGTGAGTCGCCTTACCGACAAGGGGCTCGAGGTGCTCTTCAACAATAAGGAGGCCATCATTTGGAGTGAGGGAGACAGCAAGGTGATTGCACGTGGAAAGCGAGAGGACGAATTGTACCTGCTACGTGTAAAGATCCTCTGCACCAGGGCGGGGTCCGACGTTGCTCACCTCGCGAAGAAGGACGATGGAGACCTGGACCTATGGTACCGTTGCTTGTGTCACATCGCTCCCTCAACTGTGAGGGACATGGCAAAGAAGGAAGTACTGCAGGGTCTTGAGGTCAAGATCCTCGACGCAACCTAGGATGCCGTGTGTGAGCCGTGCATGGTCGGCAAGGCGACGCAGCAGCCATTTGATGGCAAAGGGACACGAGCATCGGCAAGGTTGGAGGTGGTTCACACAGATGTGTGCTCACCGTTCGAGCCCTCCATTGGTGGGATGCACCACTTTGTCACCTTCATTGACGAACACAGCCACAAGTTCTACCTCTACATCATCAAGAGGAAGAGCGATGTCTTGTCTTGCATGTAGGATTTTGTGGTGGCTGTGGAGCGGCAAACGGAGTTGAAGGTGAAGGCGTTCCGGAGTGACAACGGCGGCGAGTACGAGGGCTGCTCGGCATGGATGAAGAGCAAGGGGATTTCGTGGCAGAAAACTACACCACATTCTTCGCAGCAGAATAGCTTCGCCGAGAGGGCGAACCACACCATCCTCAACATGGTCCGGTCCATGTTGAGCAATGTTAGCCTCGCACAGTGGAACTGGGGTGTGGCGGCACGGACAGCGGAGTACATCATGAACCTGACGCCAACGAAGCTGCTAAAAGATGCAGAGTCCAAGGTGTGGAAGATGCCACAAGAGGTGTGGAGCGGGAGGAAGCCAATCGTGGCTCACCTGCACACATTCGACTGTGTTGCACATGCTGTTGTGCAAGCACGGGAGGGGCAAGGCAAGCTGGACCCGCGGACTCGCTGGTGCATCTTTGTCGAGTACGAGAGCGGGAGCAAAGCATACCGGCTCTTCGACCCGTGGAGGTAACAGATCGTGAAGAGTCACGATGTCACGTTCGACAAGGCCAGCTGTTAGACGGACAAGGACGCGGGTATCTCCAAGCGTGGGGAGTAGCTTCCACTCCTTGAGGGAGAGAAACCGGAGGACGCAAAAGAGGGTGATGTCCCATAGGCTCCTGCCGGCGAGAACCATCCGGGGGATGGGGGAGCGGCTGATTTGCATTCAGCCGAGTCGGACAATGAGTCTGAAGCGCCGGCAGTAGTGGAGCTGAACAAAGAGGCGGGGAGTGAACCCGCATCTCCACGTTCCCCAAGAGAGGGGGAGCAGGCCAGCGGTGCAAGTGACACCGCGAGAGGGCAGCAGAAGCAGTAGCAGCAGCAACAACAACAACAATAGCCTCAACAGTAGCAGCCCCGGAGAAGCGGACGCGCAAGGAGGAAGGCAAAAAGGTACGATGCCGCGGAGGGCATCTGGACCGGGTGCCCTCGCACGTTCTTTGCGCAAGAGGAGCCCGAGACCATCAAGGAGGCATTGCAGCGGAAGGATGGGGCTAAGTGGGAGGGAGCTATAAAATCTGAGCTCGTGTCCCATGAAGAGAATGGCACTTCGCAATTGATCGACAGGCCGGAGGGTACAAAAATCATCGGCTCCAAGTAGATCTTCAAGAAGAAACTCACCAAGGAGGGGAAGGTGGAGTGGTACAAGGCGCGTCTGGTCGCGAAGGGATATGCCCAGCGGAAGGGTGAACACTACGATGAAACCTTCGCACCGGTGGCAAAGTTCGCCTCCATCCGCTCCATCCTCTCGGTGGCGGCGGTGCGCGACTACGAAGTCCATCAAATGAATGTGAAAACCGTATTCCTCAACGGCGACCTCGACAAGGAGGTCTACATGGAGGTGCCAGAGGGGGTGGACGCCCTACGGGGGAAGGTGTGCCGGTTTCGCAAGGTGCTCTATGGGTTGAAGCAAGTGCCACTCATGTGGTACCTGAAAATAAACGGCTTCATGCCCGAGCTTGGCTTCAAGCACTGCAAGGCGGATCACAGTATGTACGTGTGGAAGCAGCCGGGGTTGCATCAGATTGTGGTTCTTTACGTGGATGACCTCATCCTTGTGTCATCGGACATGGAGGAGTTGGTGAATCTGAAGCGGCAGCTGGACGGTCGGTTCAAAATGACCGACATGGGTGAGATTGAGTACTACCTCGGCGTCGCCATCAAGAGGGATTGCAAGGCACGCATGCTGGAGATGGAGCAGGCAAGATACGTGCAAGAGGTGCTCCACTGCTAGAACATGGAGGAGTGCAACCCCATCGGCACACCCATGACCACCACATGTGAGCTGAGCTCGAGCATGGGGCCGAGCATGGACGAGGAGAAGGAGGAGATGGCAGGTGTGCCATACCAGTCCGCTGTAGGGAGCATCATGTATGCCATGTTGGCGATGCAGCCTGACCTGGCCTTCGCGGAGGGCCAAGTGAGCCACAATTTTGCTGACCCCGGGCCGCTACATTGGCAAGCGGTGAAGCGGATCCTCTGCTATCTCAAGGCGACAAAACAGTCACGGCTCGTGTTTGGAGGGAGAGCGCGTGACGACTCCCTCAAGTTGGTCGGCTACTCCGATACGGACTGGGCTGGTAATGTGGATGACAGAAAAATGAAGGTTGGGGTACATGTTTGTGCTTGGTGGTGCAGCACTTTCATGGACAAGTAGGAAGCAGGACTGTGTGGTACTGTCCAGCATCGAAGCGGAGTATATCGCGCTCGCGGAAAGCCGCAAAGGAGACAGTGTGGCTTCAGCGGCTGCTAAAGGAGATCAGAGTGCCGCAAAAGAAGCCGACGGTACTCAATGTGGAGAGCATGAGTGCCATTAGTCTGACCTAGAACCCAGTGCTGTACAGGAGGACCAAGCACATTGAGATCCCGCATCACTACACGTGAGACTTGGTGGCAAAGGGAGATGCGACTATCGTGTATTGTGGCACTAAGCGCATGCTCGCCGACGTCATGACCAAGGCACAGCCCAAGGACAGGCATGATGCAAGCTGAATGGAGCTCGGTTTGCACTGTGAGGTTTGAAATGCTGCAGGTTCCAAGGACAAGGCATCAAGGCTGCGGTGCAAGGGGTAGATTGTTGACATGATGTACCCCTTGCCATGAGTCCCATTGATCGTACTCCCTGGTTCGACCACTAGGGAGTAGCAGAACACCTGATCTGAATTTAGATTTGGATTCCTTGGATTGTTCCATGTAAGATCGAGCTTTGAATTGCTTGATTTGAGTGGGTATTCAGAAAGTTAGCCTAGCCCAAAGTTCGGGTGTTTGGCGGATGGAATCTGGTACCCGCCATGGGTGGCGGGATAATCCACCGCCAGCGATCCGAGTTCATCTCCAACGAGCTCCAAATTCACCTGGGCCATGAATGAAGTAACAAGAGGGACTTCCTTGACCAGGGTGACCTTCTGCTTGACTTCTGGGCAAGGAAAGGCGCTTCGACGGGTCATCGTCAAAGCGCCTCCTGTTGCCTAGCATGCAAGGTAAGGTGGGCGGCTTCACCAAGGGTTACTTTGACGGCCATAGCAGGGGCTCTAATGCTCTGATTTGGGCGTGCTTGGATGTGTTGGAAAGCTTAGATCACAGGCTATAAGGATCGAATATAATCTGACTATGCAAATTAACATAAATGTGTTTCGATTCAGGTCTACTGAATGCGACGTGTTCTGTCCACTCCTATCCGTCATCCTTGCGCTCCACACTTTTCACCAAATGTGTCAATTGGCTGCTCCAAACATTGGTAGCATGTAACAGTAAGAGCTAGGCATCCTTGAGGGTGCATCTACACCCACTAGTGCCAAAAAATCCAAGGGGATCCCGCCTGAAGGAAGAGGGTACGCCACACCGAAGGACCAGCCACACTTCACTAGAGGCATCAAAGCGTGCTCTGTCAGGGGCACCCGCCTACACATTGCCATGGACGCAGTTGCGGACTCCCCACAAGCACACCAAAGAATCACCCAGACAGAAGTAGCTTCCTAGGAGCACCACCCCAGAAGCAACCATCCAGTAACACCTCATGTGAAGCACATGTCCAGAAGCACCCGCCTAGAAACACCAAACATTGCCTGAAGCACCTAGCCTGAAGCACCCATCCCAAAGTAGCAAAACATCCAGGAGATCTGCCGGCCGAGGATGCCGGTCTAGTGATTGGCACCACCAAGGAGACATCATGGACAAAGATTCACAGACCTGCACCCCATTGCCTTGAGACACACTATGACACTGGATAAGAGGGTGCATGGGAGAAGGAGGGGGGGGGGGGGGGG
>SZWC01007435.1:36259-52381 GCA_023375785.1 Penium margaritaceum
GGGGGGGGGGGGGGGGGGGGGGGGGGGGGGGAGGAGAACCTACAGGCATGGACAGAGGCCAAGTGGAAGTGGCAAGCCAACGGCGGGGAAGACCAGCGGAGGTAATTTGCATGAAGCGAAGAGAGAGGAAGACAGAGAGAGGGGGGGCAAGGGACACGGAGGAACCAGAGAGGCAGCCAGCAAGAACATGAACACAGAGAATTGGCAAGGACTAACAAAGGATTGAAAAGACAAGAGGAGGAAGGAGGATCGGTCAGTAGGGAAGAGGGTGCCAATACCAATGGCTGTGATGCTTGAGGCAAATACAGGCTGGTTGAGGGCCTTTGTAAGGAAGTCAGCAAGGATTCCGCATTGCGGTGTTCATTCCACCGCAATGAACAAAAGAGTGAAGTCTCCTTTTGTAGTCACGTCTTGCAAGTAATGGTGCTCAATGTTAAATTTCCTCATACAACACTGAAGCGCACAGGCATTCCTCAAAATGGCGAGACCGCTCTCACTATGAGTGTAGAGGGGGACAGGTGGTATGGACAGAAAAAAATTGCCAACGAGGTGGGAAAGCCACACTGTCTTGGCGGTGGCGCCACCCACGACCATGTACTCCGCCTTATTTGTGCTGCAAGCAATGCAACCCTGCTTCTCGATACGCCAGGACATGGCGGTGGCTCCGTCAAGGAAGAAAAAACCATTATGACTTTGAGTATCCAAGTCACGGGCACAGTCATTGTTGGAATGTCCCTGAAGGATGGGCAGGCCAAACGCGACCATGAAGACAAGGCCTGCCTGGGTCGACCCGATGATATATTGCAAGACACATGCGATTGCACAGAGGTCTTCTGTGTGAGGCTCTAAATCCTACTGAGCAAGGAAATTTGTCACACATGGGATGTCCATACAGTTGGTGCTAGTTAGGTATATGAGCACACCGGCGATGGATTAGGAAGTGACGGCGGGCTTGGACGCACCCAACCGGCAATCATGAGCCACACAGAGAGCGAGCTCAGTACCTGGTGACATGGAAGAAGGTGTAGCAGGGAGGGGCCGTGGCAGGTCGATGACAGAGGAGAAGCAATTAGTGAGGGTCTGTATATAATACTGTTGGTGGAAAAGGAGAGAACCAGGGAGCCAGTCAAGCTAAACACCAAGAAATGTAATTGCAAGACCAAGATCCTTCATGTGGTAGGCCAAGGACAGGAGACCCTTGGCCTTGACAATTGCAGAGGAGGGTGAGGTGATGATGAGGTTTCCAACATAGAAGAGAATGAATGTGGGTGCAACAGGCGTGTCGTGGACAAAGAGGGAAGGGTCAGACTGGCTGGGGCGGAAATCCCCATAGACAAGAGTGGAGGTATGTTCTTCATTCCAGTAACAAGGAGACTGACGGAGACCATACAGTGCACGACAAGGACGGCACACCTTCTTAGAGCCATAAAAAAATCCAGGAGGTTGAACCATTTAGAGCTCCTCCTCAAGGTGGCCGTGGAGAAAAGCATTGTTCACATCCATCTAATGAAGATCGAACTGAAAGGAAGCCACGACACAGATGTCAATGTGACTTACCACACAACGACTCACAAGAGTGTATGTGTCAGCAAAGTCAACACCAAGGATCCGAGAGTACCCATTGGCAGTGTAACGGGCCTTGTACCAGTTGAGGGCACCCGTAGTGGTGAACTTCTTGAGGAGGACCCACTTGGCCTTGATCTTCGTGTGACTAGGGGGAGGATCTGTTAGCTCAAGAACATTGTGGAAGGAGAGCGCAGCTAACTCTGTGATGCAAGCCGCATGCCAGGAAGTGACGTCAAGACGGGAGAGGACGTTGGTAAGGGTGAGGGGCTTGAATTCATCAGTGGGTGAGTAGGGAGTGGAATTTGGAGGAGTCCATGTAACTACAAGAGCACTAGCAACAGTTGCGGGAGTACTTATGAACTTGTGGTTTGTGCATGAATCGAAGGTATGGCAGAACTGAAGATGGAAGAAGTGACGACCATGGGCGTGACCGGAGTGAAAGTTGTACAACAGGAGGGCGCAAGATGTGGGAGAGAGGGATGGGAAAGAGACGAGGCACGTGGGACAGGAGGGAGACGGGATAGAAGGGGGGCAGGGAGGGAAGGACAGGCAAATAGAGGGAATCAGGGGAAACCAAGAGCCCCAAGGAAAAGGATGGGAAGTGTTTGGACAGTGACAAAGATGGAGGCGGGATGGGAGATGGAGGTAGGGAACATGACAGCGGGGTAGAAGCATGCCGGGAAGGCAAGGGGAGGGCAGGGGAGGCCGAAGGGGACATATAAATGAATGAAGCATTAGGGCTCAGGGGACGAGGCAAAGAGGTATGAAGGGAAGTAGGTACAGACATAGAGGAGAAAGGAGGTTTAGGCATGGGTGAACAACATGAGAGAGGACGGGGGAACCATAGTAAATACGGGGGGTGCATGAGGTGCTGAAGGTGAACACGGGGAAAGTGGCAAAGGGGGCAAGAAAACTGCAGAAAGGAGAGGCGAGAGGGGGGGGGGGGGGGGGGGGGGAGGCATGTGAAGGAGCACAAAGAGGGGCGGGAAGGAAGACATCTGGGCGATACGAGGTATAACAAGAGTTGGAGGGGATATAACAGACGCGGAAGCAAGAGGATGGGAAAGGAGAGAAAAACGAGGGAGAGGAGGCTGGAATGACGTTGGTGGTGACAGGGGGTGAAGGAGGATAGACGGCCAACGGTAGGAGAGGGTGGGTGGGCGGCAGAGATCCAGTGCACATGAGACTGTCGGTGGAGTGGGAAGTGGCAAACACCTGAGGGGGGAAACCACAATTAGTGCAAAACATGCTATGATTCCACTGGTCAAAGAAGCAAGAATGATAAGACTCGACACTGCGATGTACAACCGAATCCGAGAACCGATGCGTGCAAGAGTACAGAGTGACCCCAACGGTGACATAGAGATGGCCGGGCGGATCGAGCTTGCCAGGCCAAGAAGAGGGGGTGAGGTAGACCATGGCCATGGTACCGCACACCACGTCCTAGCCAAGGTTATCTCATCGACCAAAAAATAGATAAAATGAGATCGTGTCACAAAAAAAGGGACTTTGTGCAATTTGCTTCCAAACCCAGGTACGGTAGCCCACTGTGTCCGAGTAGAAACTCCATCCACAACTAAGGAAGCCAGCCTCAGCCATCATGGTATGTACACCCTCGATGAGGGTACACTTCCATCGATCCGCGATCCCATTTTTATGCATCAAATGAAGGACATAAAGCTCATGGAGAACACCCTCTCAATCAAAGAAAGCCTCGGTATCACCGAAGAACTCATCACCACGACAAAAAAATGGAGGAGCTGGTGGTGACTCTGGCGCTGGGTAGATGAGTACCAGGACTAAATGATTGCAGCAATATTGTTTTTTTTTCAAAGAAAGAAAACCCATGTGAAGCGAGAGTAGTTGTTAATCAAGCACTGAGGACGTACGTGGCGTGCTCAGCAAGAGAATTGTTCTAGAGAGGGCCAATGATGTTGGCATGGAAAAGCTCTAGTGGTGCGGACGCACAGGAGGGAGTGGAAGGAAATGACAGATGATGCATCTTGCCACCGCGCAAAAGGTGCAATCAGCAACACACGAGGCGTGGAACAAGGGGTCAGACAAGCCAACCATAGAAAGGGAACGGAGGAGGAAGGTACATCGAGAGAAGGGATGACAAAGGCGACAATGAAGGAGATGCGAGTGGGCAGAGCAAGAGAGAGCAAAAAGGGCAAAAATGTCAGTTTTGTGGGCGGAGTAAGAGTGGGAGCCAAGCACCCTATAGGCCCTTGCAGTGAGGATGATGACCACAAAGGACTACACGACAGCTAGCGTGGTTGGTAATGACAACAGGCCCGAGTGCATAGGTGGTGGAGAAACCACAGACATTGAGAGTAGGGACATAAAGCAGGGAGGAGTCAATGGAAGAAATAGAGAGGACACAGGATTAGGACCACTTGCAGGGGACTTCAAGCTGACAGTGCCAACACTGAAAACAGGCAAAGAGGAAAAATCACCCGTGTACACAGCGTGATGACAGACATAGGACTAAATGATGTGAAAATCTCGTAAACAGGACGCATGTGGTCAGTGGCAGAACCATCGGCGACCAAAGATGGAGACGGAATGTGTTGGGTGTCGGAGAGAAGGCCGTAGGCCATCGTACAAGGACAAGTTGTGATGGATAAAAAGGTCAACAAGGGACAACAGGGGGATGACGGCAGAGAGGAAGGGGCAGTGGCCGGATCAAACAAGGAGAATGTATGAGCAGGTGGGGGACCACCAAGGACGTCCTCCACAAGAACGTGGCAAATGAGAGCAATGGTTTCATCCTTAGTGAGGGGAGGAACGACAGTGGCAACATGCACGGGACTGGCAGGAGCGAAAATTGGGGCAACTCCTAAAGTCTAACTGGAGGAGGGATTGCAGGAGCTCCATACGCGCGACCACAAAGAAGAGCACGCTCGCCAACAATCTGCTCACACAGGTCCGGAACTCAAGGAAGGGGGCACGCATTCATGACGATGACCCACAACATCACAGTTCCAGCAGGTAGGTGGGCGAGTGCCAACCCTACTAGGAGGGGCACGGGCAACGAGGGCATGGGCGGTCAGGGGAGGGAGAATACCAGGCAAGACATCAGGAAGAACTGGCTTAGTAAGAGCTGAACCAGACTGGGATCTATTCTAAAAAGGATGGAAACCATCAAGAAGAGCAAGCCAAGCTGCGTCGGCAGTCTGGTACACAATCTGGGGGGTAAGGGCAAGGGGCCAGGAGGTAAGAGCTCCAGAGAACGCAGGTCCAAGACCGGTGATGACCAAAGTGGCGAACACTTGATCGGTCAATGAAGCACCAGCCATAAGAAACTTGCTTTGAATGTGCTCAGTGCAACCTAGGTACGCCGTAATAGACTCATCTAGGCAGTGATAAAGACCACGGAGGTCAGCCAAAAGAGAGGATGCAGAGCAAAGGGATTAAGATATAGAAAGGGCAAGAAGGGAGGCCCATGCCTCGTGAGGTAAGCAGGGAGAGTGGCAATGGGTGCAAAGCAATCAAGCTAACAAAAAGAGAATGTGGGAGGGCTCAATTAAAGAAGTTGAAAGGCAAGGGACGTGCGGTCTGAGTGGGCAATGGGAAGGGCGGGGGCAGGATTGTAGTGCTCATGGAGACTGTGCATGTGCGGCCAACAGATAAAGCAAGCAGACAAAACACTCAATACCGGAAATGTGGCCAGCAGAAGAGGTGAGAGGCATGTAAGGGGCAGGCAGGCACTAGCTGAGGCCAGCAAGCTGGACAACCGCCAGTTTCATGACCTCAAAGCAAGCCTTAGTGCAGGAAAAGGCAGCGATAGTGTCACCAGGTGGACGAATTCCAACAGGAACGGCACCACCTATGGGAAATGGCACCACAAGCAATGCCGGTACTAACGGTAGTAGCGGCACCGCCAATGTCACCAACGGGAACAGAACCACCAACAGCACTGGCACCAGCAACACCAGGAACACCTCCTGGACCACTGAAAACACCAACAGAACCACAATGGGCGCCGCCACCAAGAAAGAAAAAACCACCTGAAATGACGTCGCCACCAATGACCTCGGCACCGCTAACAGCTAAATCAACACCAAGAGGACAGCGGCACCAGTGGACAAAGGGCGGCCAGCCATAAGGGTACCGCGTAAAGGGACAGCACCAAGGAGTGCTTTTGGACTGCTAGGGACAGAAAGACCACAGCTGAAACCGGTGTCAGGGCCGTTGGCAGGGAGGGAAGGAGCCATAGGCCCACCGAAGGGGGTAGGGGTAACGGGGACGGAGGAGTAGTTGAAAACTGGACAGGTAGCAAGGGCTGTCAAAAAGTGCCCCTGCTATGGTTGTCATTTTTCCATTTTCCTAGTTCGACCACTAGAGAGTGGTAGGATGTCTGATCTGATTGCAGATTTGTAGCCATGCAGTTTTGAGCTTTCAGTTGCTCGATTTTGTTGAGAATTCATATAGTTAGCCCCATCCGAAGTTTGGGTGGTAGGTGGGTGGAATCTGGGTTCCGCCATTGGTGACAGGATAATTCCACCACCAGTGGTCCGAGTTTGACTTCAATGAGCTCCAAAGGAACATGGGTCATAAAGAAGAGACGTGGGAGGTCTCCTGGACCAGAAAGAGCCTCCCCCCACATTGGAGGGCCAGGAATGACGCTTCGACAGGCCACCGTCGAAGCGCCTCCCATCACCTCCACTCGTGGGCATGGTGGGCGGCTCTACCATCGGTTACTCCAACGGCCGTAGCAGGGGCTGTACTGCTCCCTTTTGGATGTGCTTTGATGCGTTCGAAAGCTAATATCTCAGACTATAAGAATCGGATCTAATCTCACCAGAATAAGTTACCATTAACGGTCTTCAGCTTTTCTCAGTCTTTACAACCTGCATTCTACCAGAATTCTGCTCCCTTGGTGTTGTGGCAACCTAAAGCACACACCTCCCTTGGAAGTCTCATTGCACTAAGCAGCCATAGACACTTAGGTGGATCAGAGCACGCCAGGAAACATTCCTGACAAAGGGTTATGGGCCCACAGCCCTGATCTGCCTGCCAAGACGTTCACGGCTTCCGCAACGCACGGGTGTGCCGCTACCAGGCGACTTTGCCGTTGCAGTTTGAGACTGTCCATCGCAGAAGTTCAACATGGCGTAGAAGATGGTGTCCTTGCCCATCCAAAAGTACATGGACAGCCCTGGGTTTTGGCTGTGGCGGTGGCATTTTGAGATCTACCTTGCGCACAAGGGACTGCTGGAGCTTATGAAGGGCACGGAGGCTCAAGATGCCATTCATGACTAGTCACCTCTATAAAATACAGAGTTGTAAGAGTGTACATCATTGAATGAAGTTGGTAAGAAACTTCATAGAAATGTAGTGGATGGTTAGGTACGACATCCCTCAATTATGGCTTGATGCTTAAAAATATGTTTGACAATAAAACTTTCATGGATGTTTGGATATGAAAAGATGCCATGACACATGTAGTTAAAATGAGAGGGAAAAGGCAACGTTAATCATTAAAAGATGAAAACAACTAGTTCTATATGTTTGGATCGTTCAACTATCTATTTTGTATTTGATTTCCAATATTGCAAGAATATGAAGACAACAAGAAGGATCACAAGAGTGTAGGAGATGTTCATCACTCCACCTCTTATATAATAACAAACGATGGGACAAATTTAGGGCTAAATGTCTTAACGTATTATGTATATTGTTAATATAGTTTCAAAAAACTTCCTCGATAGCTTAGTACAATCTCTGCAATATGTGGCATAATGTGTGCTCAAATACAAAATGCGTCATTTTGTACTGTATAACTAGATGTTGAAATGTACCTAGACTATGAGATCTTGTTACTTGCTGCCTTACAAAACATCACATTATTGAGTAGATTAGAAAATTGGAATTTCACTCTACTGAAAATTCGCTCACTCAAATGATGTGGTCAAGATTCTCACTTAGAAAGCAAGAAATCTTGCACTTGGTGTCAATTTTTGGGACACATTTTTTATAAAAATGGATCTTGCTATTCTTTCCTAACATGAACCTCTGTATATATCCACACTCAACGTATTTACCGATTACCTCGATTGACCAATCAAACTAATCGATATGATTGAATCAATGGACACCATTTTTGCAGGAAACCAAATTGACAAATCAACAAATGTGCATTCCAAAAATCTACCGTTACATTTCAACTTCAAGACCTCTTGTCGGAACGTCGTGAAACGTATTTCCACTACACGTTTTGCAACTTTATGTATGGTAGCTTCACACGTCGGTTTCGAGTTTGAATGACATTTCATACTTCAATCAACCTTGCAAAATGAAAATATATCCCAATCGAATCAACACTGTACATAGAAGTCGCATTCCAATGGAAGCCCTTTCAATGGAAGCTCACAAAAAACATCTCCCGGATTAAAAGTCAAGGAAACTGTACCCATCTTTGTAATCTCACTTGCATGCGTGTTTCATATTGGACTCAATAGCCTCTACGATACAGATCCCTTCTTGGAGGGGGGGAGATTATCGCTCAATTGTTGATAAGTCCATTCGGTTGGTGGTACGGGTGCCGTTAGCTTGCCGTACACTTGATGACTTCAAGTTTTACGTATCGGTGTGTGTCAAGTTTGTCTTGTAAACTAACAGGTTTTGACCATTGCTTGAGCTGCATCGATGGACAAAGTAGCGGCACAATTGCATCACGCGTCATACACCGGTGTACACCTTTCTGCCCTTTCTCATACTTTGCGACATGCATTGTCCCATCCACTCTCACAATTTTCACTTACGGAGGGGGGTCAGGCAAGAGGTCCATCAAATAATGATCTCCCCCCCCACCACCACCCCCCCTCCAGGCCAAAATTGTATGGGGGGAGTGTATTGGGAAGTGTATGGGGGAGCGATCAGTAACGATACACAAATGTATTGCATCGAGAGAAATGTTGAATCCGTGTGTTGAAGTCCTAAGCATACACTTGTGTTCATAGTTTACTGCCCACAAGAGACACATTTCAGTACAATCCCCATATGAAGTGGAAATAGCAGGAGGGGGGATTCTTACCCGCGTGGCCAAACTGCCACGTGGTTGTGCCATCGGGCATCGTTTTCAGATCGTACGCACCACATTATCAGACAGAATGCCAGGGTTTGTTAAGAGTTTTTCATGCAAACGCTGACTAGTTTTGACTCTGGATACAATAGCATCAATGGAAGAAGAATCATCATAGATGCCTTTACACTGTTGACCGGTGTACAAATTCCTTTGTTTTCTCATACTTCTTATCGTTCACTGTCCCATACATTCGCTCAATACACTCTCCACATTTGGGGGGGAGGGGGACGGACGAGAGGTCCATCCGATAACGGTTGCCTTCCCTCCTCCCGATGGAAATATTTTACATGGCGAGTGAACTGGAAAGTGAATGGTGGTTCGTTCGGTAGGAATACACGAGTGTATTATAGAGAGACTAATAACACGGAAGCAATAGGAAACACGGAACGAACACTTGTGTACATGTTGTATCTTCCAACAGATACATCTCGTTATACATTCCCCATACACAATCCAACGTAAGGGTCGGGGTGGGAGGGGGAGGGGTGTGGGGGGCTCACGCGGCAATACTGCCACGCTATGATCGGAAAATGCATGTGCTCACAGTCGGCCCCGATTTTGGCAAAAATATCACCCTTGGTCGATTGTATGTTGGATTCCACTTTTGACAGAAAATAATCCAGTAATGAAACGATAAACAAACATAGAAGAATGATTCTTTTAGATATAGACTTTTATGCTCTATACTTTTAGTGACCTTTTCTTGTCCAACTATTTTTAGTTCATGTAATGTAAGCTGTACATAAATGAAATCATGCTTTTCTGTTATGTACCTTCATAGAAGCTTCCTTTTATACAAACGTCAATACACACATTAAAGAGTGTATAAAACGTAGATGATAAACCATACCTCCAAGATGCAAGCGCGACGGATGAGGAGAAGACGGCCTTTGCAAAGAAAAACACGGAGGCGCTGATGTTCCTAATGTCGGCGCTGCATGAATCTCAGTGGGGCTATATCCATGGCTGCGAGCTGGCAGCTGACGCATGGAAAAAGCTCTGCTCCATCCACCAATCAACATCCATAGCCAACAAGATCTTCGCAATGCAGCGACTCTTGACGGTGAGGATTGAGGAGGGTGAGGACGTCATTTCTTCCATGCAGCAGATCGAGTCTCTTGCCTCACAATGGAATGATGTGGGATGGAAGATTGACACAAAGATATAAATATACTTGATCCATGGCGATGGCGCTTCTCATGGCTCAATACAGTTGGAGTCCTCTCATCACCGTGCTGGGAGGTTGGAAGGAGAATAAACTCACCTACGGTGCAGTCACCGAGTACATCCGCAACGAGGTGCACCGTCAGAGCGGTGGCAAAACCTCGTCATCCTCAACTGCCCTGGTCACCAAAACGCAGGGTGGCAGAAGCTGCGGTAAGCGAGGCGGCGGTGAGGGTGGCGGCAAGAAGGGCACCAAGAGGGGTGCGTGCCATGATTGTGGAAAGGAGGGCCATTGGGCCAAGGAGATTCCGGAGGAGGCACAGGCGAAGGCGCCAAAGGCAAAAAGGCACTCCTCAATGGCACAAAGAACTATGACCTGAAGGGCGCCAACCGGCAGTGCCTTGACTCAGGTACGGAGGAGCATACCCAAGTCGAAAAGGTGGGGTTCATCAACTACACCAAGTCTGCCAAGTCCATGGTGTTCGCGAACAACAAGGTCGAACCGGGGGGCGGCCAAGGTGATGTAGACGTGGAGGTGGTGGTTGGTGGTAAAAAGGCGCAGTGTGTTATCCAAAACGTTCAATATGTCCCCTGCCTGGCTGACATGTTGAGTGTGAGCCGCTTGACAGACAAGGAGTAAGTACGGTGTGCTACATGACCAACCTCATCCCAACGGCAGTGCTAAAGGGGAAGGGTGGCTGGAAGACGCCGCAGGAGGCTTGGAGCGGGCGCAAACCAAGTGTGGCGCACCTGAAGGCATTCGGGTGCAAGGCATACGCGTTGGTGCAGGCCGTGCAAAGAAAAGACTCTAAACTAGACCCGCGTGCAAAGGCGTACGCGTTTGTCGGGTACGAGAGTGCACTCAAGGCATACCGGCTCTTTGACCCACAAGTGCAGGACATCATCACCAGTCCTGCTGTCACGTTTGACGAGCAACAGAGCTACTACAGCAGCAGCAACAACAGCAACGCAGTGCACTCTCCAAAGCAGGGGGAGTGGTTCCAACTCCTTGAACGTGAGGAGGAGCCGGCGGCTGCAGAGGTCGATGCTTTGGTGGACGACGAACTGGAGCGCAGCAGGGTAGTGCAGCAGGTGCAGGTGCCGCTGGAGTGCAAGACGCAGCAGCTGACGCGAGGGAGCCTGTGGCCAAGGACAACGTTGCAGCAGAGCAGCAGCAGGACCAGCAGCCAGCGTCGCCAAGGTCGCCGCGTCGCAGCCGGAGGCAGTGGAATGCGGCGAAGCGGTATGACGCAATCATGGGCCGCTAGGTTGGCATAGCGTGGTGTATGATGGCAGTGGCAACGGAGCCAACAACCGTGCAAGAGACACTTGCACGACCTGACGAGCAGCAGTGGGGCAAAGCAATAAAATCTGAACTTGCGTCCCTCGCTGAGAACTGCACTTGGGAGCTGGTGGATCGGCCTGAGGGGGCGAAGGTGATCAGCTCTAAGTGGGTGTCCAAGGTGAAGCTCACCAAGGACAGCAAGGTGGAGAAGTACAAGGCGTGGCTGGTAGCAAAGGGGTACGCACAACGGAAAGACGAACACTACAATGAGACGTTTGCACCCGTCGCCAAGTTCACAAGCATCCGAACGATCCTCGCGGTGGCAGCCACAAAGGATATGGAGATCCACTAAATGGATTTCAAGACGGCATTCCTAAATGGCATCATTGACAAGGAGATATACCTTGAGGTGCCGGAGGGGGTGGATGCGCCGGAGGGCAAGGTGTGCAAGCTGCGAAAGGCCTTGTACAGGCTAAAACAGGCGCCTGGGTCCTGGTACCAGCAGATGGGCTACTACATGGCGGAGCTCGGCTTCAAGCGCTGTGATTCAGACCACAGCATGTACGTACGGCACAGCAAGGGACTCCATCATATTGTTGCAATCTACGTGGACGACCTGATCCTGCGCTCATCAGATCTAGTGGCTTTGCAGCAGCTCAAGGAGCAGCCAAGTAGTAGATTCAAGATGACGGACATGGGTGAGCTGGAGTACTACCTCGGGGTGAGCATTACGCGGAACCAAAGGGCGCGCATGCTTGAGCTGGGGCAGGCCAAGTACGTGACTGAAGTCCTGAAGCGGTACGGCATGGAAGATAGCAAACCAGTGGGCAGTCCGGTCTCCACGAGCTGTGAGCTAAGTGCGGGGATGGCGCCACAAACTAAAGAGGAGAAGGAGGACATCACTGAGGTGCCGTACCAATCTGTGGTGGGCAGCCTGGTGTATTCCATGGTGGCGACTCGGCCGGACTTGGCCTACGCGGTGGGTAATGTGAGCAGGTATGTGGCCAATCCTGGGCCACTACACTGGCAGGCTGCTAAGCGCATCCTCCGGTACTTACAAGCAACGCGGCATGCTTGCCTGAAGTACGATGGAAAGGGGAGGTCAGACCCCTTGCGGCTGGTCTGCAACATGGACGCGGACTACACTGGCGATGTGGACAAGAGGAGGTCCATGTCTGGCTACGTGTTCTTCCTCGCAGGTGCAGCGGTCTCGTTGTGCAGCAGGAAGCAGAATGTTGTCGCCACCTCCACAGTGGAGGCGGAGTACATCGCTCTGGCTGAGGCGGACAAGGAAGCGGTGTGGCTCCGCAGATTGCTGGGGGAGCTAGGCGTGCTGCAGCAGGAGCCTACGGTGGTTCAAGAGGACAACTCCGGCTCCATCTCACTGACCACTAACCCGACGCAGCACAGTAGGACGAAGCACATTGACGTGCATTACCACTACGTGCGCGACATGGTGGAGAAGGGACAGGTCATGCTACATCATTGCAGCACGAAGCACATGCTCGCAGATTGATTGACCAAGGCGTAGTTCTAGGATCGGTACATCATCAGCCTTGCAGGACTTGGGTTGACAAGCTGTGAAAGGCTTGAAGGCACAGGAGAGGAAAAGCAAGAGGGAGCATGAGGCATCCGGCATGGAAGGTGCATGGGGGAGATTGTCAAAAAGTGCCTCTGCCATGGTTGCCATTTTGCCGTTTTCCTTGTTCGACCGCTAGAGAGTGGTAGGATGTCTGATCTGATTGTATATTTGGACTCCCTAACTTGTGCCATGCGGTTTTGAGCTTTTAGTTGCCGGATTTGGTTAAGAATTCATAAAGTTAGCCCCATCCGAAGTTCGGGTGGTAGGTGGGTGGAATCTGGGTTCCGCCATTGGTGACGGGATAATTCCACCACCAGTGGTCCGAGTTCGACTTCAATGAGCTCCAAAGCCACATGGGCCATAAAGGAAGAGATGTGGGAGGTCTCCTGGACCAGGAAGAGCCTCCCCCCACGTTGGAGGGCCAGGAAGGGTGCTTCGACAGGCCACCGTTGAAGCGCCCCCCGTCACTCCCGTTCGTAGGCATGGTAGGCGGCTCCACCATGGGTAGCAGGGGCTCTACTGCTCCGTTTTGGACGTGCTTGGATGCGTTGGAAGGCTAAGATCACAGGCTATAAGAATCGGATCTAATCTCACAAAAATAACTAACCATTAACGGTCTTCAGCGTTTCTCAGTTTCCACAACCTGCATTCTGCCAGAATTCTGCTCCCTTGGTGTTGTGGCGACCCAAAGCACACACCTCCCTTGGAATTCTCTTTGCACTTAGCAGGCGTAGACACTTAGGTGGATTAGAACACGCCAGGACACATTCCTGACAAGGGCATCAAGGATGGCATCAAGATAGGGATGTGGGGGTGCCAAGGAAGAGCAGGGTGCGGAGGTAGAGGTGGGAGTAGAGGTGCACAGAGGAAGGCGAGGGCAAAAGCGATGGTGGAGGCAGTAGCGGTCCAAGGAAAGAGAGTAGCGAAAGCAACAGCAAGGCCAGAACAGCCAGAAGTGGGAGGACTCGGAGCACACGTGGAGGTGTCGACAGAGGGAACCTCTGTGCAGGCAGCCCGGACAACAATTACAGCAGCCGGGACAGCGCTAAGACCGCGTTCACGCATGGCACTTATTGGTGTCAGAGAGAGGGCAAGAGATGCAAAGTACAGACAGCTGCAGGAGGAGCAGACAAAGAGCAAGGGTGAGGGAGGAGCCATGGTGGGGTAGGTGTGTTTAAGGACTTTTTTTGGGAGAAAGGGAAGGGGAGGGGAGAAAGGAGAGGGGAAGATCAAAGCCGGGGTGCAGACAAGGGTAAAGATAACCCCAAAAGGCGCAATGAAACCCGACAAGAGGCAAGAAGAAGACGGCCAAACATAACACAACGGAAGGGTACAAAGGGTCACATGATGAGACGGGGCAGGGGGAATGGCAGTGGCGGAAGAGAGGAGATGGAAAAAGAAAAATTGGAGGAGACGGATGAGAATAGAGCTAGAGAGGGTGATATGCATGATAGAACCGACCGTGTGGGTGGAGACGGAACACAGGAAACAAGAAAAGGATAGGAGAAAATAAGTTTGGGACAAGGAGGATGAGGGGAGAGAGGGTTGGGGCATTCAAGTGAAGTTGAAGGGAAGATGGAGGGGAGAATAGACGGAGAGGGAGGGGAGGAGGCAGAAAGAGAGAATGAGATAGATAGAGAAGAAAATTTGAGAGGAGGAGGGTGCGCCAGCATGCATAAGGTAGGGAAGGAGAGAGGGGAAAGGAGAAGGAAGAGGGAGGAAGGATTCAGGAGAAGGAGAGAGAGAGAGAGAGAGAGAGAGAGAGAGAGAGAGAGAGAGAGAGAGAGAGAGAGAGAGAGAGAGAGAGAGAGAGAGAGAGAGAGAGAGAGAGAGAGAGAGAGAGAGAGGGAGAGAGAGAGAGAGAGAGAGAGAGAAGGAGGGCGAGAGAGAGAGAGATAGGGAATGAGGGATAGAGAGAGTGGGAGAAGGAGAGGAAAGAAGGGGGGAGAGCGGAAGAACAGAAGGCAAAAAGAGAGAAGGTGGGGGAAAATAGGGGGAGAAGAAGCGGGTGGGAGGGGGTGGATAGGGAGAAAGCAAGAGGATACCAGGAAGGGAAAAGAAGAAAGGGAAGGAGATGAGGAACCTGAAGGGAGAAGAGGAGTGGAGGAAAAAAAGGAGAAGAGTGGAGAGAGGATATACGGAAAGGATAAGACAAGGAAACCAGCAACAGTAGGAGAACCCAAAGCATAATGTTTCCAGCAAAAAGACACCCAGAAAAAAGGACTGATGGCAAGGTTGAGACGGCGGGAGCGATGCTGAGGGCAGCAGAAAGATGAAGTGCAGCCCGGGGGGGGGGGGGGGGGGGGGGGGGAACATCATAGGACGGTGCACGGAGGAGGGTGTGGCGGGGTCAGATGGAGGAGGAAGCTGGAGGAGTGGACAGGAGGCAAAGGCTGAGAGGGAGATGGCGTAAAGATCTAGGTCCAACAGGAGCTGATGTGGAGAGGTAGGAAGAGAGAGGGGAGGGAGGAGAGTGGTGGAGGGAGGGAGAATGGGGAGGGAGAACCAAGGGGAGAAGGGGAAAGGAGCGGCAAGTGAGAGAGAGGGACCAAGGAGGAGAGTGAAGGAGGGACAAGACGAGGGAGAGAACAGAGAGAAGAAGAAGGGAGAAGGGATAACATACCAGGGGGACACAAGAGGGAAGAAGAAGGGGAACCCAAAGGGAAGCAAGGTAAGAGAAAGGAAGGGGCGAGGGGGAAGAAGTGCCGAGGGTGGAAGGAGAGAGGAGAGGGGGAGGAAGGGATAGAGAGAGATGCGGTGATGGAAAAAGAAAAGGAAGGGGGGAGGAGAGATGAAGAAAGGAGAAAAAGGCAGGATGGGTGAGAGAGTGAGAGAGAGAGAGAGGAGAGGAATTGAGAAGAAATAATGGGGAAGAGAGAGAGAGAGAGAGAGAGAGAGAGAGAGAGAGAGAGAGAGAGAGGAAAGGAGAGGAGAAAAGGGAAGGGACGAGGCATAGAGACAAGGGGAAAGAAAGAGGAAGAGGAATTCAGGGAAAGGGGAGGAAGGAGAGGAGGGGTGGGAGAGAGTGGAGGAGAGGGGAGAGAGAGGAGAGGGAAAGGGAGGGAGGCAGGAGAGGGAAGGCAAGGAGAGCAAGGACGAGGATAGAGGGAGACACTACACGCAAGCCAGGACGAGGGGGGAGACAGGGAAACAAGAGGGGTGAGAGCCGAGAAACATTCATACAAGATGGCAGAATGTGAGGCAAGAACGCAGCGTGGCACGATTGGGGCAGAGAGAACAGACAGGAAATGGAAGATTGACCTGGAACAAAAACAAATTGAGGCAAGGAGAACCATACAGCAAGGAAAAGGGAGAGTCTACATGCAGCACACAAATGGGAGGAAGGTACGTGCGTAATGAGTAGGGACAATGCAAACAGGGAAAAAAAACACAGAAATGTGACACGGCTTGGGTTACACACAAGGTGCGAGAAGT
>SZWC01007435.1:58085-100892 GCA_023375785.1 Penium margaritaceum
CCCCCCCCACTGCTGCCACTCAAGGTTCTTGAGATTCTGGCCAACAGACTCGGCATCGTGAGTCGATTTTGACCAATAGCCTTGGCATCATGATTCCGGACTCGGTCCCGGACTTGCGAGTCTCGGACTCGAGACCCATGTTTTGGTATACAGGCTTAACCACTGCTCCTTAGACACATAGCCAAACGCTTCTGAGATTCTTGGACATATCTGGTGATGCTACTTAATGCTCCCATACTGATTTGCCGTGGTATCATTCCCACTGCTTCTTATTTGATATGG
The DNA here is from genome assembly GCA_023375785.1 of Penium margaritaceum. Classification (NCBI taxonomy): domain Eukaryota; kingdom Viridiplantae; phylum Streptophyta; class Zygnematophyceae; order Desmidiales; family Peniaceae; genus Penium; species Penium margaritaceum. The sequence goes on from SZWC01007435.1 coordinate 58,368, forward strand.
CTGCTGCTGCTACTGCTTCTTCTTAGCCACTGCTGCTGATACTGCTGCTTGCCATAGGCGGATGTACCAGAAATTACAGCCACTCCTGCTCAGCCATGCATCCGCTCTACTGATGATGCTCCTTGCTTCAATTAAAGTAGTAAAGTATTGGTCGAGTGGAAAATAGTGTGATGTTTGTAGGGAATTCGGGACAATTGCCCAGGTGAGGATTTCGGACATTGCAGCTTCTGTTCTTGGCCAAACATGTGGCCAGTTGATGATGTTTAGGATTGTTATCATCCCTGCCAGGTCATCATGATCATGTGCATGGCGGCCGGACGCACTTGCTAAAAATTGCTGTCCGGCCTCGCCAGTTTCCTGTTCCTTCTCAATCAACCTCTTCATGAATCTTCATCCTCGATCCATCTCTCAACCTCTACTTCTCTTTCTTCAACATGGTATCAGAGCAACTGCAGGGGAAAGAAAAAATGCTATCAGATGCAGAGAAACATGGTATCCTCTTGCTGGCGCAGAGGATACAAAACCAGAGTCTGGCACAAGGGGTTGGGGGTTCTACCCCTTGTGGCTGGCAGTGATTCTGCCGGCTTGTTCTGGGCAGCTCTGGGTCTGGGCAACCCACCTGCCTTGTCTCACCTATCTGGGCACTGCTAGGGGAATAGTCCCCTCTGCCTTACCTTGAGGGCAGCTCTCGGGGAGTCTCCCCATATGCAAGTTGATACAATTTGGAGTGGGGAAAAAAATCATCATCGTTCTCTTCCTTGCAATGGTCATCGTCATCTTCCTCGTCATCATCATCGTCATCGCCACCATTGTCATCATCTTCCTCGACACACTAAACAACTTGACACCACAACTAAGGAATAGAATGGCGAGACTCAGCAATGCATGGGAGCCATGGTAGTTCTATCATTTGCTTTTGTTTTCATGTTCAAGTAGTAAAGTATTGGTCGAGTAGGAAATAGTGTCATGCGTGTCGGGAATTCGTAACTATTGCCCAGGTGCATATTTTGTACATCACAGCTTGATGATCCAACTAAAGACTAGAATGGCGAGACCCGGCACTGCATAGGAGCCATGGTAGTTCTATCGTTTGCTTATGCTGTTGTGTTTAACTAGTAAAGTGTTGGTCAAGTGGAAAATAGTGTGATGTTTGTAGGGCATTCGCGAAACTTTCCCAGGTGAGGATTGCGGACATTGCAGCTTCTGTTCTTGGCCAAACACATGGCCACTTGATGATGTTTAGGATTGTTAACATCCCTGCCAGGTCATCATGATCGTGTGTGTGGCGGCCGGACGCACTTCCTAGAAAGTGTTTTCTGGCCTTGCCAGTTTCCTGTTCCATCTCAATCAACATCTTCACGATTCTTCATCCTCGATCCATCTCTCAACCTCAACCTCTCTCCCCTCACCACTACCTACGGTCTTAGAGAGTCCTCCATCTCCAATCTCTCCATCGAGGCTCTTCATGTCGTGATTGCTGACACCTCTGAGGTGGAGGGAGAAACTGCAGTTGCTGGTGGACCTCGTTCAGTCTCTCTAGTGACACATTGAGACTAAGCTTAGTCTCAATGTGTCACTAGAGAGACTGAACGAGGTCCACCAGGAACTGCAGTTTCTCCCTCCACCTCTTGCCTTCATCATCGTCATCGTTTTTTTCCTTGCAATCGTCATCGTCATCTTCCTCATCATCATCATCGTCATCACAACCATTGTCATCATCTTCCTCGACACACTGAACAGCTTGACACCACAACTAAGGACTAGAATAGCAAGACCCAGCACTCCATGGGAGCCATAGTAGTTCTATCATTCGCTTCTTTTGTCATGTTCAAGTAGAAAAGTATTGGTCGAGTAGAAAATAGTCTCATGCGTGTCGGGCATTCGTGACAATTGCCCAGGTGCGGATTTTGTACATCACAGCTTGATACTTCAACTAAAGACTAGAATGGCGAGACCCAGCACTGCATAGGAGCCATGGTAGTTCTATCGTTTGCTTATGCTGTCGTGTTCAAGTAGTAAAGTATTGGTCGAGTGGAAGATAGCGTGATGTTTGTAGGGCATTTGCGACATTTCCCCAGGTGAGGATTTCGGATATTACAGCTTTTGTTCTTGGCCAAACACGCAGCCAGTTGATGATGTTTAGGATTGTTAGCATCCCTGCCAGGTCATCATGATCGTGTGCGTGGCGGCCGGATGCACTTGCTAGAAAGTGCTGCCCGGCCTTGCCAGTTTCCTTTTTCCTTCTCAATCAACCTCTTCATGATTCTTCATCCTCGATCCATCTCTCAACCTCTACTTCTCTCCCCTCACCACTACCTATAGTTTTACAGAGTCCTCCATCTCCAACCTGTCCATCGAGGCTCTTCATGTCATGATTGCTGATACCTCTGAGTGGCTCCATTCTACCATTGTGTTTCGAGTTCCATGAACACCTTTGAGTAGGAGCCTAGTCTCAATGTTTCATGAGAGAGACTGAACCAGGTCCATCAGCAACTGCAGTTACCCCCTCCACCTCCTGCCTTCATCATCGTCATCGTTCTCATCCTTGCAATCGTCAGCATCATCTTCCTTGTCATCATCATCGTCATCACAACAATCGTCATCATCTTCCTTGACACACTAAACAGCTTGACGCCACAACTAAGGACTAGAATGGCGAGACCCAGCACTACATGGGAGCCATGGTAGTTCTATCATTCACTTTTGTTGTCATGTTCAAGTAGTAAAGTATTGTTCGAGTAGAAAATAGTGTCATGCCTGTCGAGTATTCGTGAAAATTACCCAGGTGCGGATTTCGAACATCACAGCTTGATACTCCAACTAAAGACTAGAATGGCGAGACCCAGTATTGCATAGGAGACATGGTAGTTCTATCGTTTTTTTATGCTGTCGTGTTAAAGTAGTCAAGTATTGGTCGAGTGGAAGATAGTGTGAACTTTGTAGGGAATTCGCAACAATTACCCAGGTGAGGAATTTGGACATTGCAGCTTCTCTTCTTGGCCAAACACGTGGCCAGTTGATGATGTTTAGGATTTTTAGCATCCATGCCAGGTCGTCATGATCGTGTGCATGGTGGCCGGACGCACTTGCTAGAAAGTGCTGTCCGGCCTCGCCAGTTTCCTGTTCCTTCTCAATCAACCTCTTGATGATTCTTCATCCTCGATCCATCTCTCAACCTCTACTTCTCTTTCTTCAACAACTTCTAGGCTGCTGTAGCTGTGACTACTGCTGCTGCTACTTCTGCTTATCTGTGGTTTTCTCTGTTATTCATTAATGAATGTAGAGGGATGATATCCCACAACCACCATAACTGAGCTACTCATGATGATTTTGCTACTTGATACAAGGCAACTGAACCACGCCTGCCACGACCATGGCTTCTCCTTAGCTGTGGCTGCTGCTGTTGTTGCCTGACGTGTGTGGAGGCACAATTTTCCACCCCTGCTGCTACTGTGGCTGAGTTGCTCAGCCGTGGATGCTGATGGTGATGCTTGTTGCTGAGTTGTTCAGCCACACCTGCATATGCCTAAAGTTCTGTCTCAGATAAGGCTGTTTCTTTTTTTGTCTTGTTCTTTTTTTACTACTTAATGTAGTAGTAGGCACAAGAGGACTCTGCTTCTTAGGATAATCATGCTCAGGAGAAGTTGTGTAGAATGCATTGGAAGAAATATTTCATAGTATGTGATGTTGTTTGGCCACAAGACTAAGCTAGAACCTCAGACTACTCAATTCCGTGGATAAGAGAGGAAAAGAGATTGAGGGATGAGCCATGGTCGAATCCAAACACTGAGATAGACAAGGAGAGAAATGGGAGGAGGCAGTGGTAAGATTTAACTGTTGAAGATTTGCCCCTCTGCATGCCCAAGTGTGGTGCCGGGAGGCGCCGGCGAGCTTCCAGACAAAGGAAATTCTTTGTAGTTGGATCTAGTGGCTTGAGGATTTATCAGATCCCATACTGGAGGATTGCCCCTGAATGTTGATGAGTCACTGAATCTGGTGGAAGTTGTTTCACTGGAATCAGATAAGTAACAAAGGAGATATGAGCTTCCAAAGTTGGGGTGTGCCCGGCAGCTCTGAGAGCCGGCCGCGACTCGACTTCCGGTGCATAATTGTCCGGACCAAGTAAAAAATGTCCATCTGGATATTTTTCTCCAGAAAGGCTGTCGAGGCGTCCGGTCAATGATCCGCCGGATGTCAGTAGTACAGTTTGTTACTCGCGGACTTGGTCAAAATACCGACTGCGGGTCCACGAACAGGTTTTGACCGACATCAATCTTCATCACCAAACTCGATCATTAACTCATTGAAACAGACCCCAAAGGCATGAAGGGTACCACCACTATGTTTAGGGACATGTGCACATTCGGAATAGCATTTTGATGGGCCCTTGATGTGTGAGGGCACCGCGGCGGGCGACATGGTGCGCGCCGCTGACTGAGCGGCTGGATTGGGGTGCCGCGCTTCGACTGACATAGCGGTAGCTACAGTGATCCAAATTGCTCACGATTTGGTACATTGGAGAGCTGATGACTAGCCTTACAAATGTTGAAATCATGTCCATGTTAAAAAACTAATGCAAAAGTGTCTTATTCCCTTCACAAAAGTGACTCTCTCACAAATCCCTTCCACTCCTAGAAAAATAGCGTGAGGCGACAAGAAAGCTCACGCTTGGAATTAAAACATGCACAAAAGGAGCTGTGAACACAGTGAAGAACAGTCAGGCCACGTTAGAACTGCCTCCATCCGGGGGCCAGTTTCTGACAAAGGGTTATGGACCCATCGCCCCGATCGGTCTACAAATCGCTCACGACTTTCGCGGCAGACGGGATTGTTGTCGAGGATGACATCACAGTCAAACTCTGAGGTCCCAGAGTGGAAGACTGCGTAACTGGCACAGAAGGAGACGCATCCCATCTCGAAGCATGTAGGTGGTCCTGGCTTTGGGCTATGGAGGTGGCACTTCGAGTTGCACCTCGCGCATAAGGGGCTGCTGGAGGTCATGAAGGGAATGGAAGTCCTCGTCGAAGCAACGGCGATGGAAGCGCAGGAGGCTTTCGTAAAGAAGAACACAGAGGCGCTCATGTTGTTGGTGTCCGGGATGGCTGAGTCGTAGTGGGGCTACTTCCAAGGCTACAAGCTGGCAGCCGAGGCATGGCAACAACTCTGTGCCATTCATCAATTCAAGTCATTGGTGAACACAATCTTCACAATGAAGCGACTTCTAACGGTGAGAGTCGAGGAGGGAGATGATGTCATCTCCGCCATGCAGAAAATCGAGTCGCTCACCTCACAATGCAACAACGTGGGGTGGAAGATCGACACAAGGCTACAGGCTATGGCCTCCTTATGGCCATTCTTGACAGTTGGAGTCCTCTCATCACCTTCTTGAGAGGATGGACAGAGGACAAGCTTACCCATGGCTTGGTTGTAGAGTACATCTACAACGAGGCGTAGCGATGGAGCTGTGGATAGTCCTCATCTTCCTCATCGGCCCTCTTCACCAAAATACATGGTGACAGAAGTAGGGGCAAGAGAGTGGCAGACATGGCGGCGGCAAGAAGGGCACCAAGAAGGATGCATGTCGTAACTACGGCAAGGAGGGCCACTGGGCCCGTGAGTGCACCAAGGAGGCAAAGGCCGGCGGCAAGGATGCCAAAGGCAAGAAGGCTCTCCTCAACGGCACTCAAAACCACACCAAATCAAGAAGGCCAACCGGCGATGCCTTGACTCTGAAGCGAAGGAGCATATCCAGGTCGAGAAGGTCGGATTCATCAACTGTACCAAGTCTAGCAAGTCCATGGTGGTCGCGAACGACAAGGTCGAGCCGGCAGCTGGCCAAGAAGACATGGACGTGGAGGTGGTGGTTGGTGGAAAGCGGGTGCAGCGCGTCATCAAGGACGTGCAGCACGTACCCGGCTTGGCTGAAATTCTAAGTGTCAGCCGCTTGACGGACAATGGGTACGAGGTGCTCTTCAGGAGAAAAGGGGCAGTCATGCGGAAGGACGATGGCAGCGAGCCTGTGCTGGATGCGAAGCGCGAGGGAGGCCTCTACATCGTGGAAACCAAGGTGATCCCCGTGGCGATAGGTTCGACGGACTTGCAGGAACGCACCATCAACCTGGCCAAAGGAGGGGGAGCTGATCTAGAGCTCTGGCACTGATAACTGGGGCATTCCTCACCTGCAGTTGTGAAAGAGATGGCGAAGCGCGAGCTGGTACGCGGCCTCATCATCAACGGTGCAGAAGAGGCGACAGATGCAACAAAGTACAAAAAGTGCGAGCCTTGCATTTTAGGCAAGGCGCAACGCAAACCATTCATTGAGAACGTGAATCGCGCCTCGGACCTACTGGAGGTCTTGCACAATGATGTGTTCGGACCATTCAAGATGGCGTCAAAGGGCGGTGCGTATTACTTTTTCACCTTCATAGATGACTATAGTAGAAAAATCTACGTGTAATTTCATGAAACAGAATAGCGAGGTCCTCGACAGAATGAAGGATTATGTCATCGCGTGTGGGGAGGCAGACTGACCGGAAGCTCAGAATCCTACGCAGAAACAATGGTAGGAAGTACATGGGCTGTAGCCGGTGGATGAAGCAGCCTGGCGTAAAATAAGAAAAAACTAACCTGCATTCACCTTAGTCAAATGCCGTGGCAAAGAGGGACAACCAGACGCTGCTGCACATGGTACGGACCATGTTGGTGGATGCGGAATTGTTGCGAAGCTTCTAGATGGAAGCTGTGCGTACGGCAAGCTTCACCATCAACCTCACTCCTACAATAGTGCTCAAGGGGAAAAGCAGCTCGAAGACACCGAAGGAGGTTTGAAGTGGACGCAAGCCAAGTGTCGCACACCTGAAAGTGTTCGGGTACAATGCGCATGCAATGGTGTAGGCGGCGCAGAGGCGCCACAGCAAGCTGGAGCCGTGGGCAAATTCATATCTCTTCCTTGGCTTTGAGAGCTTGCATAGGCGTACCGGCTCTATGAAATGCACAAGGAGGAGGTAATCCACAGCCGAGATGTCGATTTTGATGTGCAGCAGAGCTACATCAGCAGCAACGATGTGGGCGTGGTGGACTCTCCAAAGACAGGGGAGTGGTTCCAGCTCCTTGACTACGAGAAGGAGCCGGTGGACGCCGAAGTTGAGGATGCGGCATCAGAGCGTGAAGGTGCACCAGCGGTTGCAGCCGGTGCAGAGGACTCCGATGACGATCAAGTTGATGAGGAGATCCACCGGAAGGATCAAGTGGATGAGGCACAAAGGGTGCCAAAGCGCGAACTATCGGCAAAGTGCGCATCGGGCGTCGGTGGAAAATCCACTGGACGCGCCGACCGTTCAAGCGATGCTTTGGCGGGGTAGGAAAGATCTCCGGGGTTGTCTGGTCAATGATTCACCGGAGTGTGCAGATTCAGAGGGATCGCAACGCAGTGACAATGCGCCACCAAAACTGCCGTGCCATAGCGGGAGGCAGCGGAAAGCAGGGAAGCGCTTTGATGTAAGCACTGTTCGATGGATCGGCATGACGCGATGCATGCTGGCTGCATCAACCGAGCCGAATACCGTGCAAGAGGCAGTTGTACGGCCCAAAGGAGATCAATGGGAAGTAGCCATCAGATTGGAGCTGGAATCCATCATGGAAAATGACATGAGGAAGCTGGTTGACAGGCCGAAAGATGCGAAGGTCATCGGCTCAAAGTGGGTCTTTAAGACTTTGTTCACAAAGGAAGGTATGGTTGAAAAATACAAAGCGTGGATTGTGGGGAAAGGATACGCACAATGTAAGAGTGAGCACTACGATGAGGTGTTTGCTTCCCCCACCAAGTTCACAAGCGTCCAGGCGATCCTTGCGGTGGCAGCCGCGAAAGACATGGAGCTCCACCAAATGGATATAAAGACAGCCTTCCTCAATGGCATCATAGACAAAGAGATCTACATGGAGGTGCCAGAGGGGGTGGAGGCACAAGAGGGCAAGGTGTATAGGCTGCGAAAGTCCTTGTACGGGCTAAAATAATTGCATAGATCTTGGTTCCAACAGATGGACAGCTTCATGGCACAACTCCGCTTCAAGCGTTGTGATTCGGATCACAACGTGTACGTTCGGAGTGATAAACAACTCCATCAGATTGTTGCACTCTACGTGGGCGACCTGATTTTGTGCTCAACGGATTTGCCCAGCCTACGGCCGCTAAAAATGTAGCTGAGTAGATGATTCAAGATGTCAGACATGGGGGAGCTGGAGTACTACCTGGGGGTGAGCATCACGCGGAACCGAAGGGCGCGCACACTTGAGCTGGGGCAGGCCAAATACATGGTTGAGGTGCTAAAGCGGTATGGCATAGAGGACTGCAAACCAGTTGGTAGTCTGGTTGCCATGACCTATGAACTGAGTACAGCAATGGCATCGCAAATAAAAGAAGAGCGGGAGGATATGGCAGGGGTGCCCTACCGATTGGCGGTGGGCAGCCTCATGTACGCCATGGTGGCAACTCGACCGGACCTCGCCTATGCGGTTGGCCAAGTGAGGGGGTACGTGTCCGATCTAGGGCCACTATACTGGCAGGCGGTCAAGCGCATCCTCCGCTACCTGCAGGTAACGCGACATGCGCACTTGAGATTCGAAGGCAAGGGACGGACGGACCCTTTGCGTCTGTTCTGCTACACGGATGCAGACTATGCTGACGATGTTGACAAGCGGAAGTCCACATCCGGCTCTGTGTTCTTTCTCGTTGGTGCGGTGGTCACATGGTGTAGTAGAAAGGAAAACTGCGTCACCACCTCCACAGTGGAAGCAGAATACATCGCGCTAGTGGAGGCGGTCAAGGAGGCAGCGTGGCTCCGCATGTTACTAGGGAAGCCAGGCGTGCCCCAGCAGGAGCCTACAGTGGTGCAAGACCATACCGGCTCCATCTCCCTGACCAACAACTTGACGCAGAATAGGAGGAGGAAGTACATTGACATGCGTTTCCATTATGCAGGGGACATGGTTGAAAAGGGGCACCTGGTGATGTAGCATTACAGCACGCACAACATGCTTGCGAATTGCTTGACCAAAGCACAACCCGTGGACTGGCACGCAATGAGCATGGCCAGACTTGGGATCACCAGCTATGATGGGCTGGAGGGTGCAGTGGAAGATGAATGAGAAAGCAGGAGCAGCAGGCATGGCAGGTGCAAGGGGGAGAATTTTTAAGATTTACCCCTTTGCATGCCCAAGTGCGGCGCCGGGAGGTGCAAGCAAGCCGCCAGAGAGAGGAAAATCTTCGTAGTTGGATCTAGTGGCTCAAGGATTGCTCAGATATTAAATTGGAGGATTGTCCCTGAACATTGACGAGTCGATGAATCTGGTGGAAGTTGTTTCACCGGAATCCGACAAGTTACGAGGGAGATATGAGCTTCCAAAGTTGGGATGTGCGCGGCGGCTCTGGGGACTGGCCGCGACTCGACTTCCAGTGAATAATTGACTGGACCGAGCAACAAATGTGCATCTTGAGACTTTGCTCCGGAAAGGCTGCCGAGGCATCCGGTAAATGATTCGCCAGATGTCAGTAGTGCAATTTGTTACTCAGGGACTTCGTAAAGATTCTGAATACAAGTCTGCAAACAGGTTTCGACCCACATCAATGCCCATCACCAAACTCCATGATTAACTCATTGCAACAAACCCCAAAGGCGCGAGGGGCACCCCAGTACGTGTAGGAATATGTGCACCTCTGTAATAATGTTTTGATAGGTCCTTGATATGTGAGGGCGCCTCGGCGGGCGACATGGTGCGCGCCGCCGACTGAGCGGCCGGATTGGGGTGTCGCGCTTTGGCTGACGTAGTGGGAGCTACGGTGATCTGAATTGCGCACCGTTTGGTACATTGGAGAGTTCATGACTAGCCCTAACAAAGTGACTCTCACAACTCCCTTCCCACTCCCAGCCATATCGTGAGGCGACCACAAATGTCACGCTTAGACTCAGAACCTGCACAAAAGTAGCCATGAACACAATGAAGACCAGTCAGGCCACGTTGGAACTGCTTCCATCCGGGGGCCGGGTTCTGACATTAACTTCACGACCACACAAGAGGGAAGCTCACGTGTGGTGGGGAGGAAGAATTCCACCGCCCGGTGTCAAAACAGCTGCCAGCATACTATTCAGGCAGTTTATCGAAGTTCTTCTGGATAGAATCCTGTAACCTGAACCCAGCCATGGGGCACCGGGCTCATCCCCAAGCTTAGAAAAAAAAAAAAAGAACAAGAAGAAACCTAGACCTATCTTGAACAACCCAGTCATGCAGGGGCATGCTATGCCTTACAAATGAGTGTTTGAAGTTAAAGAAAGTAAAAATAGCTTCTGATGAGAATCACACAACGGCTGGTTTATCTTCTACATGAACACATGATTCTGCTCTCCCTCACCTTGTCTTCCCAAGCATACGCCACTCAGATGACATGTTGACTTGGCGATGATCTCCCAATTATATTTCCCCTGCATGATAACTGAGCTGGTCCAGAGGTGATCGTGTGTCATTGACAAAAGGAAAAAATCTGGCAGAGCCTAGGTGATGTTAACACAAGATGGGGACCTGTATTAGTCTCCTCTGTCAAGTTCATCCCCTCTCCTTGTCTTGTTCCGGTGAAATGTGGTATTCAATCTCAAGCCAGTGGCAAAGGGAAAAGAGGATTCAAGACAAGAATAGAATATTTTAATCTTATATTGAGTCATGCAGCAGTAAGAAGAAATGCGCAAATGAAATGAAAATCTTGCTTTTGCATAAATATTGTCATGTGTAGATTTCATCAACAGGATCAGATGGTCCAGCACAATTTTTTTTGGTGTAAAGCAAAAAAAAATCCGAATACCTACCCATGTACTGTTTACCTGACACTATTGAACATTAAGAATGAGTAGTATTCTTTGTGCATTTAGTTTAAGGAAAGAAAAATACTTATTGTTGAAGCATCTAACATATTTTATGCTTTGCAAAATACTTTGTGTCGCAGCCCCCAAGACTTCAAAGCTTCTGAAAGTATCTGAAACCGATGCCGAATCAGAGGTGCCTGTGATTGCCACTCCATGGTCACTTGATGTCGTTAGATTCTTTCGTATGCATGATAGTAATTGCATTTTTCATCTTCAAACCATTACAAAGATCTTGGTTCACAATTAGTATTGCCATAGTAGGTCGGCTGAAGTCATTTTGAATGAAAGCAAGGTCGGTTGCAGAGGTTCCACGACGTTCAATACATGTACAAGTGTGAAGTATTTTATTTCAAAAAAATCATAACCCGGAAAAACGTTTTCATGTTTTGGCCTAGACGCTTTTCCACCAAGACGTGGAAAATAACGCACAGATGGATATGACGTACGCCAATGAAATGGAAAGGATACATGCTACACATGGTGCTAAAAGAAGAGGTCACACATGAATGATGGCGATGGGGACATTGCAGAAACAGCTTCATCGTGCCAAATATGCTCAACGGAGTTATGGTTAATCACCCTAAATTCATACACTCAAGAATTGGTGTATCGAAAAGTGTATTTCTATATGCAACCAGTTTTCAGAAATCATCAACATTGATTCATGTCACTGCAGCCCATGTACACATTCCTTGTATAAGTTGTTAGAAATTATTTATTATATGTACTATGTGCTAAGTTTTGTCATACTTCCATGTTCACTGATATGTTCACTCCCTAATACACTTGTCGATCCACAGTTTCAGGGGTGAGATGATTGGTCATATATGGCTCAACGAGATATCATCAGAAATTTCACTGGTTGCACGAAGTAATCACCGACTCACCAGTAATGATGTCATGGGGCCAGTATAACAAATTGAAAATGTGGTATGAAAAATGCAAATTATGCAGGTGTTATGAAGTACTTGCTGTGTCATTAAATTTGTCGTCATCAAATGTCATGCATTGGGGTTGTCATAGGACCTGTGGGCAATGCTCTGCACCCACTGTGACCTGGAAGACATTCTAGGAATCTCCCTTCTGCATTGTGTTGCATTCATTTCACTCTCCACACCATTGGAAAAATCTCAATCTATGATGATTACTGCCAACATGAATCGGTTGAAGCCATTGCACATTTTACAAAATGGCGCTAAGTTCCCACAACTTCTGACCCTTGTACAATTGTAGCAATTAACATGCATCCTACAACATATGGTCAGATGGTGTGTGAATTGTTTTGGCAGTTTACAATTAAAAAAAATGAGAAATCATTCAATATAAATAATCTACGAACCAAACCGAAATTATTTCTTCTTTAAAATGGTGTTGAAAGAAAAGGTCATCAGTGAATGATGGTGATAGGGACGTTGTAGGACGGTTTTATCATTCCAACCATGTTATGAAGAGTAAATGGCATAGATCACAAGCAGTGATTGCTGATTCAATGTTGATGATGTGCTAAGGCCTCTCCGACACATTTCCATTGTTGTATGACGTGCAATTTCTGCAAGTCCAATGGCGTGCGCACCTGGTCACATGTACACATCCTTCATTCACCGGAATGATGTCGTAGTACCAGAATGTTGCACTACTGATGTAGGACCATGGGCAATGTCTGCAGGTCAGATGACGTATCCATTACGGAAGAGAAAGAGATGAGTGAGGGTGATGGTGAGGGATGAGTGAAGTCATTTTTGCCTTGGACATTATTTTTTCTTTGTAAAGAAGGGGGTGGAGGGCATTGGTTGGTGGACCAGGTGAGAAGATCCATGTAAGAGGAGGCATTGATAATTTGAGGCAATGTTTTATCCAAAGAGGGCTTGCAAAGGACAATGAGACAAATAATGGGAAAGAATTATAGTTTTCCAAGAGGGAGGCTTGTTTGTGTGGGTACCAGTAGAAAGAAAGTAGAGATGATTGAGAGGGAATTCTTGTTAACCAAAACTATAGGTGGGTTAGTGGGCAGTTGGTTGTAGAGAAGAAGATGTCAGATTTTGTGGAAGAAATGTGGGGAAGTGAGCGTGGATAATTAGGCAGTCTGTTTGATCCCTAGTTCCATAGACTGTAGCCAAGCCTGCAATGCCTGGTTTAATGGAACATGAAAGGGTTAGATATTCCTTGAAATTTCAACAACCTTTGCCTTTTTCCAAGTTAGTGCCTTTCCAGAATTTTATATCTTCCTCCTGTGTAGTAAAGTGTGTCTTGTTCCAAAACATGCCTCTCCTATCCTCTCCTTGCCTCTCCTCTTTGTGATCATTCCACACTGAGCTGAATGTTTAGGTCGATCAAGGACAATCTAGTGTAATTGATATTTTCTTTAGGGTCATTTGAATACAGTGCTCCCCCCTACTCTCTTGTCGCACCAAGGTAACCAGTACTTTGTTACATGAACTTCCACATCTATGGAACTGGGATAATTCCACGTCTTGTTATTGCATTTTGGTGTAAGAAAAAACATCTGAATGTTTTTTTCAGCATAACATTGCTTATTTCTTAGCTTGTGGGCCACCTCTCTGCTGGCGACTCAGTTGTTGAATGAATGGGTTGATGAAGATACGTGACCTCAACAATGGTGACACACTGAGAAGGAAGCTGGTTATACTCTTGTTCAAAACCCGATCTAGATCCAGGAGTGTCAAGGAGAACCATGTATTTACCAAAGATCTTCGAATTTTGATCCCTCATACTTGGGGTATACTGAAGTTGTCCAAATAAGAAGGCAAAATTCCATTGAGCAGCCATCAGGCCGTGATTGATGGTGTTGATGCATTCGACGGACGAGTTTAAAGCTGTAGAAATTTGAGTCTAGAGTATTGATCTTGCATTGAGGATGATGATGAGATGATAAAACTGATGATGATGTTATTGCTTGCGCTATAAGGATAAATATGGATATTTGGATAAGCAGTGTGTTATCCTAGTTCTTGCCTCCCTCTCTAATTTTCCACTATCTTTTCACATTCCTAGTCTGCCATTTGTGTAATGCCTCACCATAGCTCTGCAAGGTGTGATTCCGCATATCTCCTTGCTCTTACCACGCGTCTCGCCCAGCCACATTTCCTCTTCTCCTGTCATTTCCCCATCATTCGCAGAATGAGGCCTATGCAATCTGAAGCCCTGCCTTAAGACTCCTCCATCCTCTACTAAATCTGCTACAGACACGGCCCTGCAGGCACTTTTCCATCAAGGCTCACCCAATTTTTTTGTCTAGGTGGATACCGCGTGAAGGATGGCTTATCAATCACAACTGCACAGACCTCAATTATGCTTACTCATGAACTGGACTCTCTGGCCTTCCCTCCTTCACGCCTATTCCGTGGTCCTCTTGTTAACGTATTTTCTCTACGATTGAAAATGTGTCACGATAAACTGCTAACAATATAGAAGGTGGGATCATAAGTAAAGCTGCCAGGGTCATCTGCGGAATGCATAGTGGATGATTAAGAAATGGCTTGTGGGAAGTGTTAAAAAGTACCCTTGCCATGGATGCCGTTTGCCTTTTTCCCAGTTCGACCACGAGAGATTGGTTTAATTTCTAATATGATTACAGATTTGGACTCCTTGGATTTTTACATGCATTTTCAAGCTTTCAGTTGCTCGATTTGGTTGAGAATTCAGAAAGTTAGCCCATCCGAAGTTCGGGTGGTCGGCGGGTGGAATCTGGATCTCCGACATGGGTGACGGGATTATTCCACCGCGGTGGTCCGAGTTCGTCTCCAACGAGCCCAAATTGCACCAAGGGCATGAATGAAGTGACCACAGGGACCTCCTTGACCAGGATGAACTTCTGCTTGACTTCTGGGCGAGGAAAGGCGCTTCGACGGGTCATCATCGAAGCGCCTCCCGTTGCCTAGCGTGCAAGGTACGGTGGACGGCTCCACCAAGGGTTACTTCGACGGCCGTAGCAGGGGCTCTACAGCTCCATTTTGGGCATACTTGGATGCGTTGCAAAGCTTAGATCACAGGCTATAAGAATCTGATATAATATCACCAAAATAATTAAACCATTAATGATTCTCAGCCCTTCTCAGTTTTCGCAATCTGCATTCTGCCAGAATTCTGCTCCCTTGGTGTTGTGGCGACCCAAAGCACACACCTCCCTTGGAATTCTCTTTGCACTAAGCAGCCATGGACACTTAGGTGGATCAGGGCATGCCAGGACAGCATTCCTGACAAAGGGTTATGGGCCTACAGCCCTGACCTGCCTACCACGACGTTCACGGCTTCCGCAATTCACGGGAGTGTCACTCCGGGCAACGTCGCCTTCGCACTTTGAGACTGTCCATTGCAGAAGTTCAACATGGCGCAGAAGACAGAGTCCTCGCCCATCCAAAAGTACATGGGCAGCCCTAGATTTGGGCTCTGGAGGTGGCATTTTGAGATCTACCTCGCGCACAAGGGACTGCTGGAGCTTATGAAGGGCACGGAGGTTCAAAATGCGAGCGCAACGAACGAGGAGAAGACGGCCTTTGCGAAGAAGAACAAGGAGGCGCTGATGCTCCTATTGTCAACGCTGCATGAATCTAAGTGGGGCTATATCCACAGCTGCAACCTGGCAGCTGACGCGTGGAAGAAGCTCTTCTCCATTCACCAATCAACATCCCTAGCCAACAACATCTTCGCAATGAAGCGACTCTTGACGGTGAGGATCAAGGAGGGTGAGGACGTCATTTCTGCCATGCAACAGATCGAGTCTCTTGCCGCGCAATGCAATGATGTGGGGTGGAACATTGACACGAAGATGCAAGCGATGGCACTCCTCATGGCTCTACCCGACAGTTGGGGTCCTCTCATCGCCGTGCTGGAAGGTTGGGAGGAGAATAAACTCACCTACGGCGCAGACACCGAGTACATTCACAACGAGGTGCACCGTCGGAGCGGTGACGAGACCTCGTCATCCTCAAGTGCCGTGGTTACCAAAACACAGGGTGGCAACAGCAGCGGCAAGCGAGGCGGCGGTAAGGGCGGCAGCAAGAAGGGCGCCAAGAGGGGTGCATGCCATAACTGTGGCTAGGAAGGCCATTGGGCCAAAGAGTGTCCAGAGGAGGCGCAGGCCGGTGGCAAGGGCACCAAAGGCAAGAAGGTGCTCCTCAACGGCACGAAGAACCACGACCTAAAGGGTACCAACCGGAGGTGCCTTGACTCAGGTGCGGAGGAACATACCCAAGTTGAGAAGGTGGGGTTCATCAACTACACCAAGTCTGCAAAGTCCATGGTGACCGCCAACGACAAGGTCGAACCTGCGGCCGGCCAAGGTGATCTGGACGTGGAGGTGGTGGTTGGTGGTAAAAAGGTGTAGCGTATTATCCAAAATGTGCAACATGTCCCCGGCCTGGCTGACATTTTGAGTGTAAGCCGCTTGACAGACAAGGGCTATGAAGTGCTTTTTCACAGGAAAGGTGCAGTCGTGCGGATGGACGGCGACGGCGAGGTTGTGCTTGAAACGAAGCGCAAGGGATGCCTTAACATCATTGAGACCAAGGTCATCCTCTCTGCAATAGACGCAGTAGACCTGCCAACACGTGTCGTCAACCTCGCAAAAGGCGAGGGAGCAGACCTGCAGCTGTGGCATCGGCGGCTAGGGCACTCTTTGCCCGCAGTCATGTAGGATATGGCAAAGCACGACATGGTTCGCGGCCTTAACATCACCGGCGCAGCTGACGCAGTAGCAGATTCCGCAAAGCACAAGTGCGAGCCTTGTATCGTGGGCAAGGCAAAACGCAAGTCGTTTCAAGACGGACAACGGCAGGCCGAGAACCTGCTTGAGGTCGTGCACAGTGATGTGTACGGACCGTTCAAGACACCGTCCATTGGGGGGGCACGGTACTTTGTCACCTTCATCGACAATTGCAGCAGAAAACTCTACGTCTACTTCATGAAGCGGAAGAGCAATGTACTGGACCGGCTGAAGAAGTACGTCGCAGCGGTGGAGAGGCAGACTAGCCAAGGTCAGAGCGCTACGCATTGACAATGGCGTCAAGTACGTGGGCTGCGGAGGGTTGCTGAACGAGCAGGGGATTGAGTGGCAACCGACCACTTCGTACACGCCTCAATCTAATGGCGTGGCAGAGCGTGCGCTACTCACCATGGCGCGGACGATGCTCGTGGACGCTAAAATGCCACGGAGCCTGTGGGCCGAGGCCGTGAGTATGGTGTGCTACATCACCAACCTCACCCCAACGGCAGTGTTGAAAGGGAGGGCAGGCTGGAAGACGCCGCAGGAGGCTTGGAGCGGGCACAAACCAAGTGTGGCACACCTGAAGGCGTTCGGGTGCAAGGCGCACGCGTTGGTGCAGGCCGCGCAAAGAAAACACATTCAAACTGGACCCGTGTGCACAGGCATACGCGTTCGTCGGATACGAGAGTGCGCTCAAGGCGTACCGCCTCTTTGATCCACGGACACAGGACATCATCACCAGCCACAACGTCACTTTTGATGAGCAGCAGAGCTACTGCAACAACAACAACATCGATGCAGCGAACTCACCAAAGGAGGGGAATTGGTTCCAACTCCTTGAGCGTGAGGAGGAGCCGGCGGCTGCAGAGGTGGATGACGGGTTTTCGGAGGATGACGGTGCTAGAGGGCAGCAGGACGATGCAGCAGGTGCAGGTGCCATTAGAGTGCAAGACGCAGCAGCCGATGCGGGGGAGCCCGCGGCCGAGGACAACGTTGCAACAGAGCAGCAGCAGGTGGAGCAGCCAGCGTTGCCAAGGTCGCCGCGTTGCAGTCAAAGGCAGCGGAATGCGGTGAAGCGGTATGAAGCAAGCACGGGTTGCTGGGTCAGCATGGCGCGGTGCATGATGGCAGCCACAACGGAGCCGAAAACTGTGCAAGAGGCGCTTTCACGGTCTGACAGGCAGCAGTGGGGCAAAGCAATAAAATCTGAACTTGCGTCCCTTGCTAAGAATGGCACTTGGGAGCTGGTGGATCGGCCTGAGGGGGCGAAGGTGATCAGTTCCAAGTGGGTGTTCAAGGTGAAGCTCACCAAAGACAGCAAGGTGGAGAAGTATAAGGCATGGCTAGTGGCGAAGGGGTACGCATAGCGAAAAGGCGAACACTACAATGACACGTTCACACGCATCGCCAAGTTCACAAGCATTCGAACGATCCTCGTGGTGGCAGCCACAAAGAATATGGAGATCAACTAAATGGATGTCAAGACGGCATTCCTAAACGGCATCATTGACAAGGAGATATACCTTGAGGTGCCGGAGGGGGTGGATGTGCCGCAGGGCAAGGTGTGCAAGCTTCGAAAGGCCTTGTACAGGCTAAAACAGGCGCCCAGGTGCTGGTACCAGCAGATGGACGGCTACATGGCGGAGCTCGGCTTCAAGCGCTGTGATTTAGACCACACCATGTACGTGCGGCCCAGCAAGGGACTCCATCAGATTGTCACAATCTACGTGGACGACCTGATCTTGTGCTCATCGGATCTAGCGGCTTTGCAGCAGCTCAAGGAGCAGCCGAGTAGCAGATTCAAGATGACGGACATGGGGGAGCCAGAGTACTACCTCGGGATAAGCATTACGTGGAACCGGAGGGCGCGCACGCTTGAGCTGGGGCAGGCCAAGTACGTGACCGAAGTCCTGAAGCGGTACGGCATGGAGGACAGCAAACCAGTGGGCAGTCCGGTCTCCACGAGCTGTGAGCTAAGTGCGGGGATGGAGCCGCAAAACAAAGAGGAAAAGGAGGACATGACTGAGGTTCCGTACCAATCTGTGGTGGGCAGCCTGGTGTATGTCATGGTGGCGACTCGGCCGGACTTGGCCTACGTGGTGGGTCAGGTGAGCAGGTATGTGGCCAATCCTGGGCCACTACACTGGCAGGCAGCGAAGCGCATCCTCCGGTACTTAAAGGCAACGCGGCATGCGTGCCTGAAGTACGACGGAAAGGGGAGGTCAGACCCCTTGCGGCTGGTCTGCTACATGGACGCAGACTACACCGACGATGTGGACAAGAGGAGGTCCACATCTGGCTACGTGTTCTTCCTCGCACTTGCAGTGGTCTCGTGGTGCAGTAGGAAGCAGAATTACATCGCCACCTCCAGAGTGGAGGCAGAGTACATCACTCTGGCTGAGGCGGTCAAGGAAGCGGTGTGGCTCCGCAGATTGCTGGGGGAGCTGGGCGTGCCGCAGCATGAGCCTATGGTGGTTCAAGAGGACAATGCTGGCTCCATCTCGCTGACCACTAACCCGACGCAGCACAGGAGGATGAAGCACATTGACGTGCACTACCACTACGCGCGTGACATGGTGGAGACGGGACAGGTTGTGCTCCAGTATTGCAGCACAAAGGACATGCTCGCGAATTTCTTGACCAAGGCGCAGTCCCAGGATCAGCATGTCATCAGCCTTGCAGGGCTTGGGTTGACAAGCTCTGAAGGGCTTGAAGGCGCAGGAGCGGACGAGTAAGAGTGAGCATGAGGCATCCGGCATGGAAGGTGCACGGGGAAGATTGTTAAAAAGTGCCCCTACCATGGATGCTGTTTGCCGTTTCCCTGGTTCGACCACTAGAGAGTGGTTTAATGTCTGATCTGATTGCAGATTTGGACTTCTTGGATTTTGCAATGCAGTTTTAAGCTTTCAGTTGCTCAATTTGGTTCAGAATTCAGAAAGTTAGTCCCATCCGAAGTTCGGGTGGTCGACAGGTGGAATCTGGGTCTCCAACATGGGTGACGGGATTATTCCACCGCGGTGGTCCGAGTTCATCTCCAACGAGCTCCAAATGCACCAAGGGCATGAATGAAGTGATCAGAGGGACCTCCTTGACCAGAATGAACTTCTCCTTGACTTATGGGTGAGGAAAGGTGCTCCGACGGGTCATCGTCGAAGCGCCTCCTGTTGCCTCGCGTGCAAGGCACGGTGGACGGCTCCACCAAGGATTACTTCAATGGTCATAGCAGGGGATCTACTGCTCCATTTTGGGCGTGCTTGGATGCATTGGAAAGCTTTAATCACAGGTTATAATAATTGTATGTAATCTCACCAAAATAACTAAACCATTAATGATTCTCAGCCTTTCTCAGTTTCTGCAATCTGCATTCTACCACAATTCTGCTCCCTTGGTGTTGTGGCGACCCAAAGCACACACCTCCCTTGGAAGTCTCTTTTCACTAAGTAGCCGTGGACACAAAGGTGGTTCAGGGCACGCCAGGGCAGCATTCCTCACAGGAAGAAGAGGAATTATGGCGTTTGCACTTGTTGAGAATGAGTAAAGTGGACAGAAGAGTAGGGGAGGGAAACGTATGGAGAAGTGAGAAGTAGGAGAACGGAGAAATCATGTGTAATATGCGTCAGGAGAAAGGGGAGAGAAGATCCACACGTGAGACATTGTGACAATGGATGGGGTGGCACTGAAGCAGATTATTCATAGTGATGGTGAGAAATCAATTGAGTGGAGAAAAAGTGAAAACAAGGAAAGGGCAGAGAAAAATAGCCAAAGAATAAAGGATTATAGGAGAGTATTCCGTAAGAGGCTGTCAGAACAATTGATTCGGACCCAAGAAGAGGAAAGGCGTGGGATCAGTGGAAACAGGAAGATCTTAGGATGTGTTCACCGTGTTCTGCAGTTTATCCATCGGATAAACTGCAGAACACGGTGATGTACGGCAGACCAGAAGTGGAAGAAGTAGATAAGATATAGATGGGAAGGGAAGAATAGAAGGTGAAGGATTTTAGGATAAGATGGGATGGAAGAGGTAACATGTGCTCCTTGTATCATGTGTTTGAAGGGATGATACCCACAGTGTGATATGCCCGTGTGGAGTCCCGATAATACTTTAGGCTGCCATGGTTGATAGTGTAGGATATTTTCATGTCGTGACTCTTGTTTCAGTTGATTCCAGCTTGAATCCAGTTATTTTCCTAACTCCAGCCCTCACTGGCTCCCTTTCAATCCTCTTTGCAATTCACAACTCTGTGAGCTCCATGGTGATCGGGGGACTTCACCTGTGCTTATCTATGGAATTTGAATGGCAGAGGTGGGACCCCGGGGGAGGGGGGGGGGTGGGAGGGGGGGGATCCCGTGGAGTGTGTTAGAAAAATAAGATTCCGACAAGAGTCATTCTCAATAAACGGTTCATGTCACAAGACCAAAGTACCATGAAATAACAGCTCTCTCGGCAAGACNGTGGGGGGGGGGGGGGGGGGGGGGGGGGGGGGGGGATCCCGTGGAGTGTGTTAGAAAAATAAGATTCCGACAAGAGTCATTCTCAATAAACGGTTCATGTCACAAGACCAAAGTACCATGAAATAACAGCTCTCTCGGCAAGACGACCGTTCAGCTCTGCTGGTCAAGACATCCCCTAATAATGTGACATGTATCACCCACGTCCGGCTAGCAGAATGAAGCCGTCGATGTACTATGTTGTCCTGTTCTACTGTATATACCAAGGATGTTTATTCCCTCGATTTTAATCCAGAACAGTTCTATTCATCCTGTTCGCCTTTGATTCCTTGGCTTCGCCACCGTGTCTTCACTGTGCTCACTCTTCCATCGCCATCCACTCTCATCTCTCAGTTTTGCACCGTTTCACTCCATTACTCTCGCTCCTTCGCTCAGCTCCCCTCAACGCATTACTTGCAACATCAACTCCACACATCTCGTTCTAAGTATTCTCTCACTTCCTGCTGTCTATCCTCATCCCTATCCCTTATTGTCCGTACTACTTCTGCCAGAGACTCCTTCGCGTGTCTTCTGCGACTAACTCATTGCACTGCTCACTGCTTCTGTCAGCACATCCATGGCTGCCAATCGCTCCAATCATTCCTGCTTCTGCCGCCACTTCCGCCGCTCATCTCATTCTTTTGACATGGTATCAGAGCATCAGGTAACACTGCCTGGTTCTCCCTGATCCTGTCCTCGCTTCCTCACTCTACGCAATGTTGCAGTTCTCCGCTTCATCAGCAGCTGATGTCAGCAGTGTCAACTCAATTGCGTCTCAAGCTTTGGTGATCTTGTGACTGTTGTGACCAAGCCCTGCATCCAATTCTATGCCCGTGGAAACTTCCAATGATTTCCTGACTACCAACAGGTACCAGAAGCTCTCGAGTTGCCTTTCTGCCGCCAACTTCTCCAAAGCTTCCTGTCGTCCCCGACCACTGCTTCTCGCAGCACCTTCTCCAATCTGCCATCTTCCAGCTGCCACCTCTACCACTGCTCTCTACAATAGCATGTTTATTTGCCTCATCATCTACTTTGCATCATCTGCTCAAGCCGCCTTCTCGCACCGTTCTTCCTCACCCTCCCAGTACAGCAGAACTCCTTCCGCAGTTGGGACATCGGTTACCACCAATCTTCTTGCTCGACGCTCTTGAGCCAACTAGTGGCCACATCGTCACTCTCCTGACATCAGCATATGTCTCTGCTCCTCTTGATGCACCAGGCTTCCTCTTGCTATCAGGATATCGGACACCACCAGTCTTCCTGCCCATCGGTCTCAGGCCAAATGGGGACACAAGCCGTCACTCTCCTGATGTCTGAAGATACGGCTGCTGCATCTGCCGCGTCATCGTCTCCTCCTCTTTTGCAAGCGCCGTACATCTATCTCGTCAACTTTCTCTTCTTCCTTTGCATCTTCTCCTCCTCTCCCACAACCACCTCATCAGCCTCATCTGATTTCGCACCATCATCTTCCGCCATCTTCAGCAGTCTCCTCTTCATCGGCGACACACATCTGCTTCAACATCTTGCCTCAGCATTAGCATCATTTGCAGCACACGAGGTTTTGCCCCTATACCCATTCCATCAACATCAATCCGCCGCTTGTCCTCAGCTTTCATTATCCGCTCGGCACAAGGATCTGCCCGGTCAAACCACCAGTCTCGTAGTGACCCCCGCCCAAAAAAATTCTCCGCAATGCATGTGGCTTGCCCCTGCATCCATGTTTTCAGCGTCTACCTTCCTCATCAGCAATCATTAGCATTTGTGGCCAGCACAAGGAACTGCACGAGCTAGCTGCATGCTTTGCAGCAGCCTGCATCCATGCCGGTAGCAGATTTCTTGTAGCGCGTCGACGTTTGCCTTCCCCTTGCCGCATCCTAATCCTCTCTTCAACAGCGTACGTGGTTTTTCCCCTGCGCCCAGGCCACTTGCAAATCAGCCTCCTCCATCATCGTTATTCGCTCAGCACAAGGATCCACTCGGTCGCATCGCCACTCTCACGACGACCTGCACCCACACGGGAACGTTTGCAGTGCACGTGGTTTTGCCCCTGTGCCCATTCCATCAACTTCATGTTGTCGCCTGCCATCAGCTTCTATCATCCTCTCGGCACAAGGACCCGCCCGGTCGCATTGCAATTGTCGCGAATACCTTCACCCACGCCGAAACCTCTGCAGCGCACGTGGTCCGCCCTTGCACCCATTCCTCCAACAGTCATTATTCCCCCATCATCAACAACAAATCATCAGCATCTGTGGCCAGCACAAGGACCTGTACAAGCTAGCTGCATGCTTTGCAGCAGCTTACACCCATGCCAGCAACAGATTTCTCGCGGCACGTCAGCTCTTGCCTTCCCCTTGCCTCATTCTTCTCTCTACAATCCTTCAAGTGCATACGGTCTCATCCCTGCACTTAGTTCATCTCCCTCGAAGAACCTGGTCACAGCAATGGCCAACCCCTGGAGCTCCTGTCCAACTCTCGATGAAGATTGTTACAACATCTACAGTTGATCTCACACAATACTGAATGTCACCAGCACCATCTTCATCAATGAATACCTGGTGTCAGACTTCCTCCTCGGGGTATACGAACATCAACGCATCCCACGTCAACCTCCTCATCTCTACCATGCGACCTTCCTACTAATCTGGGGACACCTCTTTAATCTTGTTGATGCCTCCTTTCACCATCTGTGAGAGGAGACAAGGAGTGGACCAGAACTGTGGTTGAGCCTGCAACAAAAGGCATGGACATGACGTTGGATCACCCTCGTATGCCGAGACAACCCTCACCTTCCTTCCTTTCCCACAGAACCTAGGAACAGACTGTTCCTTGAGGTTGATCTGGTGGACCCAAATGAAGAGAAGGAAGGAGAAGTCATGGAGGGCCCTGCACCTCCTCCCGCTCCTGCACTACATTCCCCAGAACACACTTCCAAGATTTGCTATGAACAGGAAAGCAACATCGTGGAATGGTTAACGCAAATCTACACCTATCTCTACCCGAAACTTATTGGTGGATTTGCAATCACAAATGCCCTCATTGGCGAACCCAAGTACCTCAGCAGAGGTTGCTCCCTTGAGGAGTTGGCCAGAAGACAGGAAAACCTAAATCAAGGGATCAGATCCTGGCTTCGCTACTTCATGTGTCAAAGTCTGCATCCTCTCCTCATGGCTCATCCCAATGATCTAGGAGCCCCATGTGGAAATATCTCATAAAACACTGCAATGGTGAAATTCTTGCTGACTAAGAAAGGTACTGCTATTGACTCTTGTCGGCCTCAGAGGGCCTCTCGGAAAAAAAAAGACTCCGATAAGAGTCATTCTCGATAAACGGTTCAGGTCCCAAGACCAAACTACCTCGACATAACAGCTCTCTCGGTAAGATGACCGTTGAGCTCGGCTGGTCAAGAAGGGTCTGACACCGGCACGGGATCAGGTGTGTCATAAGGGACCAAGTTTGGCATGGGATCAAATGTGCCAGAAGGGTCTGATACCGGCACAAGATCAGGTGTGCCAGAGGGGACTAATGAGGCTACTGGACCCACAGCCATGATGGCAGGATCGTCAGCAGCCGGAGACCGGACCACAAGTGAGGAGGCCCAGACGGACCCATCCACAGGACTAGTCTCCCCCATCCGCCGGGAAGCCACACAAGTAGGAACGTGGTCGGCAGCCAGCGACAGAATGTTGGAAAAGTTGCGGTAGATGTGAGCCTTAAAGAAGATAGAATCTCGACACTCGACAATGCGATGGCGAGCAGGGTCCAAAATTGCCATGCCTTTGACCTTGGGGAGATGCCGAGGAAGGTATATTTGCATCCGCGAAGTGAGATCTTGGACCCTTGCTGGTCCTCGGTGTAACAAGCGCAGGCGAGAGACCCCCAAACATGGGCGAGATGAAGATCAGCATGATGGCCAAACCACAACTCGTACGGCGTGACATGGTCTGGAAGTGGACCATGCGGTAAGCGGTTCCAGACCCACGTCATGTAGGACAATCACTCAAAGGCAAAGGACTCCGGAAGACCGCACTTAGACCACAAAGCGTAAACCGCATCCTCCATGGTGCAATTCCAACACTCAGACACACCGTTCTGCTGTGGTGTAGTAGAGGCAAAAAGCTGGTGAAAGATACCGTGCTCAGCAAATTAGGCATCCATCTTGCCTACGAAGTCGCCACCACAATCCGAGCGGAACGTGTGCAGGGTGTGACGAGACTGACGCTCCGCCATCACAAGCCATAGGCAGACCTCCAGCGCGGCTTCGCTCTTGTGGCAGAGGCTATACACCCACCGCATCCGAGTGAATTCATCGTTCAAGGTGAGAACGTATCGACCCCGATCAAAGAGCAACTCGACTGGGAGAGGACCGAGAAGGTCATAGTGGACCAACTCTAGTGGGCGCAGTGCCCAAGTGGTGGAGTCAGGGTAAGAGAGGCGATGCATCGTACCCTGGGAACAAAAAATACAATCAGTCTTGGGCGGCTTCTCAAAGGAAGCTGCGCCAAGACCGAGGGCTGGCTAGGGTCGAATGAGCTTGGACACAGTGTCCGAGTTCACATGGCACAGGCGACGATGTAAAAAGCGCTGGTGCTTAAGGGAGAAACAAAGAAAGAAACGAGACACATGATAGAGGTCATCAACAATAAAGGCACGAAGAATGATATTACTTGTGTCAAGAGCAATCACTGTGGCAGAGTGAGCAGAGTGCTCATTAGTGAAGCCCATCCTCGTCCATGCACAAACAGAGAGCACGCTGAGCTCAAGATCAGGGACAAAGTGCACATCAGAAATGACCAAGGGGCCAGACGGACCATCAAACGGCACAACTCCAACTCCCTACACAGGCAACGACTGGCTAGACCCTATGCGAACGAATAAATAGACGCAACGGGACCCAGCACAACGAAGTCACTATGACGACAGGTCATGTGATGGGTGGCACCAGAGTCAATGATCCAGGCATCACTTGGCTCAGGACTAGTCGTCAACACTGAGCAACATGCCATAGAACACTCTGCCTCTATTGGACGCTGAGCAGAGGACTCGGGACAACGACAAACAGCACGAACGTGTGACTCGTCAAGCCAGTCGATACTGTCAGGTCCATCCTCATCCCAAGCCAACGAAGCTCCACCATAAGCATCATCACGAACAACAGACTCAGTAAGACAAGCTGTCACGGGACAACTTGGCTGTGACAACACACTCGCACCTCCCTGAGTACAAAGCGCCAGCAGCTGACAAAGCTCTGCGATCATGCGATCCCAGGGGTCCATATCACTACTGCTTCCTGGTGAAATGAACGCGTCTGCTGCAATCGTGGTGGCGGAGCACCTCGGCCGTGTGTCACTCGAGGAAATCCGCTGCATGTGCACTACCTGAATGTCACACATGATCCGAGTCCAGTCAAGGGGTTGCTCACACTCCGTGTAGCGATGAGCACCTCCACAGTTGTAGCAATGGCCAAAACGTCCAGTGCCACTATGCACCAGCTGTTGCAGCAGCTGCTGCTACTGCTGTTGTTGTCCCTTCCCATGTCACTTCTTCCCCTTCTTCCCCTATACGACTGCTTCAATGCCCTGAGTGTGGCTGCTCGGGATAGAGGAGGAGGAGGAGGAAGTAGTGGAGGTGGGATTAGTGAGCTGGGACAAAGGTGTAGGAGGGGTTGTAATCACTGTTGCAACAAGTGAACTCTGCTGATGGGCGGTAACAACCTCATGAGCCGATGTGGCCTGGAGGAAGTAGCGATGGGCCAGAGGAAGCTGTTGGAGTGACTCCGAAACCTCAAAAAGAGCCACACGATCGAAGTCCGTAAAGAGCTTCACGTGGTCCAAGTGTGTCTCCATCATGATGGTGTGGAGTGCCCACAATTGCGTCCCGTCGCCACCGGTCCTAAAGCGTGTGTAAAGGCGCATCGCGCGCCTCCATTAGTCAGTTGCAAGCTCCGTGGGACCCTGATGGAGGGAGTGAAACTCACATAGTCTGGTGACCCTCATAGCATAGGTCTCCACAGCGAGTAGTGTCAAGGCCAGCTCCGTTGCCCTGGTGCGGATCTGCTCCATTCCTGGTCCCAGTCTCACCCAGAAAGGTGCGGAAGTCGACCACAGTCTCCCGCAGCAAGGAGTAGAGAAGACTGCGCATCGCTCTCGCTGCTGTCTGGACAGCGATCGTCGTAAATCTGGTACTGGCTGTGGTAATAAGGTCAGACGCCCTCAGAGTCGGCCCACACCCAACACAAGGTCTCCTAGCAATCGAATCCCTCGTCGCTATCATAATGGGGTGGAGGTGTTTTCAATTCCTTTGGTCGCCGCTCCGTGGGGAGGGCGACCTCAGGCTCGGGTGATGGTGGACGGGGTATAGGGAGACCACCAGTGAGAGAAATGCCACCAAAGGTGAACGGCGCTAAACGATGTGCCTGATACTAACGGCGAGAAGGTGGCAGGATAAGAGGTTGTGACTCCAGACGTAGCTCACAAATGCCTTCCTCAAGGACATGAATCTCGTCCTCATGTGTGTCATCCTCTATCTCCTCCTCATCTCAGTTTCAAACCATGATGAGGGGTGCTGAGGCCGTGGCGTTGTGTATGGTGCTGAACAGATGGTGTAGATCCTGTAAATCCTCCTATGGCTGGTGTGAGGCCCCTGAACGACCCCGTAGTAGCTCAGTAATCTCTTACAATGCGTCACTCTGTCACTACTGCTGCTGACGTATCTCATCCTGTGTCCGACGAATATGTCCATCCCAAGTGACCGCAACTGTGGACTCATGATGCCCCGAGAGGAGGAAGAGGAGGGGTCTCCGAGGCCTTTGCCTTTGTCACACACACCGGTGCCATCGAAGTGCTCAGTATGGGGCTGAACGTCAAAAGTGCCCCGAACGAACCACCGACGGTGTTTCACGAGGAGTTAGCATGTCAGGAACATATGACGTTTTGACCCCGAAATTACTCACGTCAGCACAACCGATGATGATGTCCGCGTTTTTTACGCCAGCAAAAAAACGCAAGCCTTTCTTTGTTGGCGTATTTTACGGCAGCAATTTTTTTAAGTCACGCGGACTCCGTGTTATTGGTGGGAATGACCACATCACCCCATGCTCGTTGCTACGTAGAGGCTACCCAGCCCTGCATAGCTTTTGTGCAATGCTGAAGGCTTGTGTGCAATTGCACAGCACTGCTGTGCAACAACAATGTTGCGTAGGGTTGTTGCTGTTGTTGCAATTGCCGCCAACATTATTGTGCTGTTGTTGCTGCGTTGCTCTTGCTGCCAGCGGCTATTGACGTCGCGGCTACTGGAAGCTGTTGTCGTAGCTGCAGACTACCACTGATCGCAACCGTTGTCGCAAGCTGTTGCGAGTTGATTCTCCCTTATTTTTCCGTTTTTTTGGTATCAAAGCAACGAGACCTCTCCTGCTGAGCTGTACCACAGAGACGCAACAGTAGTGAGAGTCACCGCGGCCGCCATATTCTGGGACCCGTCGCAACCGTTGATCAGCAGCGACACCAGCACGAAATTCCCACCACCTCACCAATGAGCTGCGACAATTACCAGCTCTAGGAACAACGCCTAGTAGCAACAGCAGCACTGCATGGCAGCAACATCCGTGTCTGGATGGGTTTAAACCGGGCGTGGTGTGCTAGCCTCAACCAGATGGTGTCGGTACCAACCGGAGGCAACGGCGACTAAGGGGAGGCTGTTGTACACCTTCCCAGGATTGTGGAAGCATAGGATTTACTTGGGGGAGCACAGGAACACATGTGGCACAGTGGGAGTAAACTGTACTTGTTACTCAAGTGTCAACATACAAGACTGTATGTACATGATGACACATCCTAGACGACCCAAGATCTCAGAGCCGTGTGCAGCTCCGCACGGGCCTGGGATGAGCCTCATCATCGCGTAGCTCATCTTCTCAGCTTTCCAACGCACCAAGAATTGCATCAATCCGTGAAGGAACGGCCGAGATATGACCGTTTCCATGAACCACTGCAATCTGCCGCTGGCAGCACCACTAGCGGCAGTGACGGCCGCCCGAAGCACCCTTTCTGGCAATAACACATCGGGGCCCCATTCCAAAGCGCCCTTGGCCCTCAATGATCCTTGATTCATTGGCTAACTGGGCCCAAAGGCGCGCTTTTGCCTTGTTGGGTCTTCCAAGAGTCGAGCCTTGGTCCTTGGGGATGAATTCCCGTCACCTGTTTTCCCCTTGGCCGGTCCAACCTTTGGCCGGGTGTAACTTCGTCAATTCTTGATGGATCGACCCGTTCTTAGGTCGATCTCGCACGGTTTTTCCTGTAGATTCCAAATCTACACTCAGATTACACATTCAATGAAGCCTCAAGCCATGATCAGCGTCGTTGGCACTGTCCAGCTTACAATGGGATACCATGAGAAACTGCTAGGAAGCTTCCTAACCTTGCTGCTACTGACGTGGCCACACCGCCCAGTCAGTTGGTGCACTAGCAAGAAAAAAAGTGCAAGAAATAGCAAGGGTCAGGCTAGGGAGACACGCCAAGTCTCATAAGCTCCAATAACTTAGTAATGCAGAGAGAGATAACTCGACACTTTTTTTTCTTCGATCATTTAGACACTTGTCATCGAAGTACACTTACCGCAAATTATAAATTTCTCAAGTGTTCCAAATTCTCAATCATGTTCTGTCTCTCAACTTCTACCTGTTCGCCATCTACGCTCCATTGGGAATAATAGAGATGAGACCTATTTGAGTAAGAGTGTTTGTTAAATAACAATGTGTGAGATTTTGTTTTTTTGCAAGAACCAAAACGGGGGAGTGACCACACATCCACAGAATTCTCAATATCTATTGCCATATCCACGTTTCGTACATTAACCGTGTCAGATCCAAATTTGGATTTCCAAATTTGGACTTTTTCTCTTCGTTAACGCGATAACCAGCGAACATAAAAACGTTATATCCAAATGAACACGTGATGTCGACGCCGCATGCAATCCAACACAACATGCTAACGTCGTCAAACATGAAAAAAATAACAAACCCCTCAATAGAGGGGTTTGTGAATTTTCTCATGGAATTTTGCAATGGCTTGAGTGGGAGTTCCAAAACACCCCATGCGTTGAAAGGGAACCTGTTGGGCCCCGATACCGCGGGGCACAGCAAGAGCCCTAAGACCCCGAGTGCAACTTGGGATAGGGGTTGAAAGCGGTTTGCATGTATTATATGTGTTTGTTTAAAAATAAATAAAAGGGCGTTTTCGCTCGATTTTTTGGACTCGCAAACCCCCATTCGCGGATGTAGGGTTATATATTTGCGCAAGATCCGCCTGCGCAAACGTAGAAAACCCTAAATCATGAATGGGGGTTTACGAGTAAGAAAAACAAGGTTCCAATGCTGCACTAAGGTACACAGGGTTACGTAGAAACATATGGAGATTTGGACAAAAGGGGAAGACAAAAAAAATGGGAATGGAGATGTAGGGAATAAAAGAATCATGCAAAAACACCAAGCTTAAGCTCTAAGTTCAACTTTCTTGCGTTAGGACTCTATTTATAATTTTGGCTTCCTTTCTAAGTAATTTCAAATGTGATGTTGTAGAAAAGAGATCTTGTGGAATAATTATTGTAAATAAATTAAGACTATTTTTTGTACAAATTGTTCTATTCTAAACAATTTCCCACGTGGAAAGTTTCCATGGACTATGTTCCGCACATTCATTGCATCTGTACATGTGTTCATGTCTGTATACATTTACATGCATTCATCTATGAATTTGTGTAAGTATAAATGAAATAAAAGCATCGAATTTATTCATTTAATGCAGTATTCACTTCATGTATACATGTTTCGACCATCCTATGTGAATGATCTATCGTGACTTTGTCTATGAACACCAATTGCAATTTCAATATAGATAATATATATTGTTCCATAAATATTTTTATTATTTCATTTTCATAATATTTTCTCCTCATTTAGCACATAGATTCAACATTTTTTTTTTGGTAAATTGTCAGCTGAAGCCGGGTATGTATCTTCAGCTATCTTGGAGTATGTATGTGTTTGGTCCTCGCTCGTTCATCTCGCGTCTGGAGAATGATGTGGTTGAATGAGCTAGTCTCGTTGACCAGTCCGGAGCGTGTGAGAGATTCAAAGTCAGTTCGTCTTAAAAATTCGACCTTGTTGAATATTCTTGGTTTATTTCCTGTATACTGCAGAGAGACAAAGTAACAATAACAGTTTGCAGGCTAGCGGACGTCCCAAAAAGCCACGAACCGATAACAATATGTTACTACATAACCCAAAAGGCCAATCCCTAGATCGTGATTCTCGCAATGACAGGGGTGACACATCATCCCCTTCGCTTCGCTTGATCATCAACTTGCATCGCCGATTGGGCATGGCCATCAAATGGGAATGGCGTATTTTTTTTTTAGAATTTTAGATATGGCGTGGTTAATATTCAACTTACGGATTTCTCAGGCTTATGTTGACGCTTGCGCGGATATATCAGCTATATCACCCTAACAAAAACGAATAACACCAATAAAGCTTAAAATGAGGGCGTCCATCTTTTCAGTGAGAGATACTGTAGCAGGAGGGCCGGCTCGGCCCTCCCACCTCTTGATAGCGAGGGTGTGGCCGCGAGCCACCCCTTGCTATTGAGAGGGTTGGCCGGTGGCCAGCCACCGGCTGGCTACCGGCCGGCCGGCGGCCGGCCGGTTGGGTGGCTGGCGGCCGGTCAAGTGACCAGCCGGCCACCCGCCGGCAAGCCAGCAGCTGTCGATCGAGCTTGTGGCTCGATCGATGGCCAAGAGGCCATGAGGCCTCGAGGGATGAGGCCTGTTGCCTCGTGCCCTCGCCCTCGCTCGCCCTCCTCACTCACGAGAACAAGCGAGAACGAAGGATAGAGCGAAAGCGAGGAGCGAGGAGCCCACGACAAACGTCGGTGCGAAATTGTCGATTGTGCCTCGCACGCAACGATTTCACACCGACGCGTCAAAACAGAAACCCGAGTTCGTTTATGAGAAATTGCGAGTTTCTAAACCGGAAAACTCGTGCAACCTCACAAGTTCGAGGTAATATCCCCTCGTTTTGGACCCAGAATGAGGGGATTAAGTGAAAACGGAAATGGGCCTCCGGAGACTCGAAATATTCAAGTCTCCCTGCTTTGGGTCGTCGATGACGATTGCCCCTCAGTCCTGCGAAGGGAGTAAACCCCTGATGCGGACTGAGAACGCGATTCGGCGAACTCCGACGACGACTTCAGAGTAGGAGCTGGAGGTTCCGGTCAGTTACAGTGGTTCTTTGAGGCAGACGACCCCTGCGACTAAGGGTTCAACAGAAACGGCGGCTACGCCGTATATAAAACACCGTCGGCAGCTGCAAGGAGCAGCAGAAACACCATAAGGGACTACGGCGTCTACACCTAACGGATTGAAGTGCCATTAAGTGCGTGGGAGAGCTAAAAAATAGCTCTACTTGGTAGAGCCTCTTCCCTCCAGTCTTTCCTCACTTCCAGGGGAGCTAAGGGATTCTTGTGGGGCGGGGTGGGGAGTGTCCACCCCCAAACCACCAAGTTCTTCCTTCTTTTCAAGGTTCCCTCCTCCCTCCTTCATCCAAAAAATTGGGACAGCATTTCTTCCCAAGGCCAGGAGCTCTCACAACCTGAGAGCATCCAAAAAAGGAGGAAAGAAAATGCATTCAAGACTTTGGCGGCTTATCCAATGCCGCCGGCTCAAGGAAGACGCAGCCAAGGGGCACGAGGCGCGCAAAGACTCAAGAGGAGGCCAAGGAAGACAAGAAGACAAAGGGAGGACACGAAGTTAGAAGAGGGAGTGAAGGAGTTGCTAGGATTTACTATAACTCCTTTGCCATTCTTTGCCCTTGTTTTGTGAGCGACACTCACAGTCGTTTTGTCATTCCCTTGTATTTAAATTTTCTTTTTTCCTAGGAATTAGTCTTTGCCAATTGCCATTAGTCACGGTTTAGGAAGTCTAGCTCCAAAAACCATGACCTTGTGCCGACGTGGCGGCCTAGGAAAATAGAAATTGAATTTATAATTACCTCACCGATCGTGAAAGCCAGGAGTTTGTGGGAGGCCATTCCTCCTTAAAGTTGTGCGATGATCTTCACAACGATATTCACATGCTAGTTACATGAGCGATGAGATGACAAGTGCCGGACCGTCCAAGACCAACAAGGGCAAGGTGGTGACATTCTCACCACACGTTCTCGGCGGACTCCAAATTTTCAGAGCCACCATCGCGAGCACGGTTGCCAACCCAAAGGAAACCGTACGATCTAAGGCAACCATACCACCTAAGGAAACCGTACTGCCTAAGGCAACCGACGCCAATCGGTGACACCGAGAAGAGTGGGGAGGACGAAAAAGTACTCGACGAGCACGTCAACGCGCACGTGGACGACCCCCATGCGACAGACGACGCAATAGAGGAGGATCTCCTGGAGGGAGACCCCGACGAAGAGCACGACGCCGACGATGGCGAAGGCGACGAGAATCGCGACCATCGCCATCATCGTGCGGCGAACTCGAGCCGATTTCTCAAGAAGGGTAAGGCGCCCGCCGCGTCGCCTGAAGCTGCCGACGGTAGCGAGACTACCAAGAGTAGCAAGGGCGCTGAAAAAAAACCAAATGGGAAGATCCCACGCAAACAAGCAGGATGATGTCGCTACGAAGGCAATTTGCGATAACCGTTGTAGACTCGCGAAGTTTGCTGCTAAGGCGGCGGACCGACTCAAGATCACCACCGACAGTAGAGGTACGGCACCACTCGGAGGAATGTGGACGGACCCCCCTTCTTATGATGTGGCCGCAATGGGGTAGGGCAGCGTCCACTCGAGCGTCGTCGCTGACGACAGTCTCCTTCGAAAGGTGGGACTCGTAGGAGGTGTGTACGCGAACCGTACCCTCCTATAGTGGATAAGGTTGTACGGAGAACGTGAGGCCTTGAGACTATCGCCAATGCTCTGACGAAATCAGAGCTCAAGTTCGCATTCGCCAACCTACTGGCCCAAGTCGGGCAGAGCATCACGGACCTTGACCGTGATCGCCAGCAGCAGCGCCTGGCTGCCCATGAGGTAAGCCGTCGATGCAACGACATCAACAAGGCGTTGCAAAGCGTGACCCATGTGCGGATGCAACAGCAAACGCAGCACGCCGTAGCTGCAAATGCCACTGCCGGTGGCAGTGACGACTTGCCTACCTCGAAGACTTCGACGCCGGTCATTAACACGTCCTTCCTCTACATTGTGGAGATCTTCTGGAAGGGCGTGAAGCTGACCGACTGGCTGAACCACAGGGAGCACGTCCTATGCGTCCACAAGGCTCCACTCAGTCAGTGGGACGGTCTTGCCAAGACTCAGCTTGAAGAGAAGCTCTTCAAGTACGTGGTCAGGGAGTGGAGTGCGTACAGGCCTCACCTCGAGTGGTAGTCCATGCCGTGGGAAGCCTTCTGTACAATCATGTGTAAGAAGTGTACCTAACGTGAAGAGGCGCAGCGTGCCTTCCACAAGATCAAGGGCTTCAGGCAGTTGGGTAACTCACTTGAAGCCTACTTGAGCGAGTTTACCGCACTCGTAGAGGAAGCCAAAAGCTTCACTGAGAGCTACGGTACCCAGACCTTCAAGTACCCAGAGTGCTTGCTACTAGAGTACTTACGCGATGGTCTTGCCAACGAGAAGCTGAAGGACAAGACCACCACGACCGCAACGGGCCAAGCTTGGACAAGCTGGAGGGCCTTGCGAGACTACATGAGCGAAGTGTATTCGGCGAACCCGAAGCACTACTCAGATGCACGACCGAACGCGCGTGTACAGCAAGACGACGATGCACGCATGGATGCTGCAGGGGATGGAGGGACAGCCGGGCAGCCGGGGCGGGGTCAAGGATAAGCAGCCAGCAAACCCCTCCGCCAAGAAGACTGGTGGGAACAAGCCCCCCAACCATAAGTGGGACCGCGAC
Organism: Penium margaritaceum; assembly: GCA_023375785.1. NCBI lineage: Eukaryota > Viridiplantae > Streptophyta > Zygnematophyceae > Desmidiales > Peniaceae > Penium > Penium margaritaceum. Next base: position 93,449 of record SZWC01007435.1, read on the forward strand.
AATGACGAGCTGCATGTGGCGCAGGAGCGTCGTAACATGGCCTTCCGCAAGGGACTCTACCACAACTGCATGCAGCCCGGAAACTTCAGGGCTCAGTGCCTTGAGGCTGCAGGTGGTCGGCAAGAGGCCGCGGCATTAGCCGCAGCAACATCACCTCATGAGGAGGGTGCAGCAGGAGGCCGCGGACAGGGCTGTGGACAGGGTCGCGGTAGAGGCAATGGGCCCGGCCGTGGTAACGGACAAGGCCGTGGGACAGGTTTTCCCCAACCTTGAGTGACGTTAGTGGGGACCACTCAGGGGTAAAACTTGATCACAAGTGTGGGTTCATGTTTTCAGATGAGGATGTTAAACAATTTGAGTAACGAGTTCAAATTTCTTTGTTGTTTTTCTCTCCTCTTGTTGAACCGCATTCTACACTTGTCGGACGACATCGCCCACTAAACCTTGCATCTACGGACGAGATGCATGATCGTACATGCTTAGTGGTGGCGACACCGACCACTTTGCAAGAGTTGTGTGACACAGTGATTGAAGAAAACACCCTATAAGCAATGAGTTCAATCACGTTCGCGGTACCTTTAGTCGACGATTTCGACCCAGTCAAATTTAAAGACTGGAAGGTGCTAGCCGAATTCACACATGTCCACGATGTGGACTCGAGTGGATGAATCATGGGAGTTACGATGCCCGTCAAACAGATTTCGTGTTTATCACAAACTCGGCTCGTCGTCGTTGAGCCTGTTCACTCGGAAGATTGGAGGTAATATGACGATGCAGTTCAAAGGACACCTAGCTGGTCCCGTGAACGTACTGGCTGATACTAGAGGAGACGACTCTTTTGTTAGTCTTGGTTTTACCCAACAGGTGGGCCTAAAGTGCGAGCCATCGGATGGCGCAGTTGTCGTCGGTGACAACCGTATAGTACCTGTGATTGGTACCTATAAGGCAAAAATTTGTATTCAAGGTTATACACAGAGTGTCACGTTGAAGGTACTCAACTTCTTGACCCATTCGACATGGTGCTAGGCGATCCCTGGCTCTGTGAAAACAAAGCTCTTATGTATTTTGAATCAAGGCGCTTGATACTCCGAAAGGGACAGCGTCACTTTACGCTGATTCTGAATACGGAATTGTCACCGACTCGACTCTAAGTCCATGCCAGCTTGTCTGCGATGCAGGTCAAGAGGCGTATTCGACAAGGTTGTCGATACTTCTTGGCTCATCTGCAGAAAGTGGAGGATGACGTGAACAAAGACACGCCACAAGAGATCAAATATCTTTTGGCCGAGTTCTCAGATGTATTCCAAGACCCACTAACTGGGCTTCCACCAGAACGACACATGAGCCACACGATTTTGCTGCAACCGGAGGCGACTCCTCCGTTCAGACCCAAGTATCACCTTAGTCTAGCAGAGAGGCGAGAGGCCAAACGCCAAATCAAAGTGCACCTTGCAAAAGGATGGATCAAGCCAAGTAGCTCGCCGTACGGTGTGCTGATCCTTTTTGTGAATAAAAAAGATGGTGGTTTACGCATGTGCGTGGATTACCGGGCGTTGAACAAGCTGACGGTGAAAAACCGATTCCCTTTACCGCGGATTGAGGATCTTTTTGACCAACTCCAGTGCGCAAAAGTATTTTCGTCCTTGAATTTGTCTCAAGGGTACCATCAAATCCGCATAACGGAAGATGGTGTACCCAAAACCGTGTTTCGAACGCACATGGGACACTATCAGTTCTGAGTGTTATGTTTCGGGCTTGCAAATGCCCCAGCAACCTTCCAAGGAGGAATGAATCGAACGTTTGCCAAGCAACTCCATCAGTTTGTCTTGGTTTACCTGGACGACATTCTGGTTTTCTCCAAATCAAGGGAAAGCACATAGAATATCTACGTGAAGTTCTCGCAATCCTTCGGAAACAGAAATTCTATGCAAAAGTGAGCAAGTTCAAGTTTGCACAAGATGAGCTCGAATACCTTGGACACATCGTAGGCAAGGACGGCATCCGTTTCGACCCACGAAAGGTCCAAGCCATTGTGGTCTGGCTATGCCCCAAAAATGTTGGGCATATTCAGTCTTTCCTCAGCCTTGCAAACTACTTTCGACGGTTTATGCAAGGGTATTGTACCCTGATAGCACCGCTAACCAGGCTCACGCGAAAAGACGTGCATTGGGAATGAACATCTGATTGCGAGAACACTTTTCTCAAAGTCAACGAGCTTCTATCCACGACGCCCGTCCTAGCTCTTCCGGATCCATCGCAACCGTGGGAGGTTCGATGTGATGCATCGGTAGTAGGAATCGGAGCCATCCTCATGCAGAACGGTCACCCAGTTGCGTATGAGAGCCGGAAGCTCATCCCCGCGGAAACGCGGTACACGACTGGGGACCAAGAGCTCCTTACGGTAGTACACGCTTTCAAGATGTGGCGTTGCTACCTCGAGGGTGCTGAAGGGGGTGTGTTGGTCATGACCAACCATAATCCGTTGGTACTTCTCCAAACGCAACCGAACCTGTCAAGACGACAGGCACGTTGAAGCGAATACCTGAGCCGATTCTCGTTCACATGGGAATATCGGCCAGGGCGAATCAATGTGGCCGATCCACTAAGCCGACAGCCTGTGGAAAGTAAAGCAACCACCGAGGTCGGTGGGTGTTTAATGCCATTGCAACAGCAACAGTACAATCACCTGATCCCCCTGCACCTCTACGGCAACCACCACGAGAGATTGTCCATTACAACGGTTTTGTAAACAGAATCCAGATGGGATACTATGTGGATTCTTGGTTTCAAGACTCTCAAAATCTAGACAAGTACGGCTTGGTGGAGGCCGTAGGAATATTCTGGCACGGAGAACAAGTTGTTGTGCCAAAATCGGGAGACCTTCGAGCAAAGATTATCTCCTAGTTCCATGACCCACCGGTCGCAGGTCATGTGGGACCTCGAAAGACCAGACAGGCACTCTCGGACCATTATTAGTGGCCAGGATAGAGTGCCGATGTCCGTAAGTATTGCATGACATGTGACCCATGTCTTCGGAATAAGGCTAGTAACAAGAAGCCTGCTGGAATCCTCCAACAACTTCCCATTCCTGGGACTCCATGGGAGTGCGTCATCATTGACTTCATTACTGGTCTTCTGGACACGGCCCGTGGCCATGATGCAATACTAGTGGTTGTGGATCTTTTGACGAAAATGAGACACTTCATTCCTACAACCACTGACGTGAACGCAGAGGAGACCGCTCGTCTCTTCTTTGAGGGTGTCGTAAATTACCACGGCTTGCCATTGCGCATTATCTCCGATCGAGATAAAACATTTGCTAGTAAGTTCTAGCAAAATGTGCACGATTACTTTGGCAGTGAGTCGCAAATGTCGACAACATTTCACCCTCAAACTGACGGACAAACAAAGCGCATGAACCGCTCTCTGGAACAAATGCTCCGCATGTACGTGGACCCTGTCATGCATGACTAAGACAAATTCCTAGCACGGGCAGAGTTTGCAGTGAATAACTTGGTGAACGAGTCTACACAGTTCACACCGTTTGTGTTGAACAGTGGTCGGCATCCAGTGGTGCCCTCTTCATTGGTGAAGAGCGGGAGTACAGGAGGACAAGTTCCTTCTGCTCAAGCCTTTGCCGAGTGCATAAACTCCTTCTTACAGGAAGCGAAGGGTCATTTTCAAGCTGCTCGGCAACAAAAAAAGGCATATGCCGACAAAAGTCACCGTGAGGTCTCGTTTAACATTGCTGACAAAGTGCTGCTTAGCACTCGGAATCTTCGGCTGAAGTCGCAAGGGGCACGAAAACTTCTACCGAAGTGGATTGGGCCATTTCCCATCGTTCCACGCATGGGGCCAGTGGCATACCGATTGCTGCTTCCGCCAAGTATGAAGATACATGACGTGTTTCATATGAGCCTGTTGGCTCCATACACGGCAAGGGGAATCGTTGAGCCACCACCGGCAGTCCTTGCTGCCGATGGCCAATATATGGTTCTGCGCCTACTTCTGCACCGAGAGCATACTCTCCGGTCACTGGTTGTTAGGGAATACCTTGTTCATTGCGTCGGGTGTGGACCTGAACATAACTCATGGGAGCCAAAAACTCGGTTGCCCACAGGGGTGGTCAATGAGTATTGGAGCGAGCTGGCAGCTCGCACTGATCAACGCGTGTCAGGGGCACCACCTAAACGCGGACAAAGTGAACAACATTCCCGCAGGGCAGCATTCATGGACTGCAACCATAGGAGGTTGGGGACGCCCAAAATGGTTGTCGCGCGGATGCTCCAGCCTAAAGGGGGGATGTCGCTAGCCGTACTGACCGACAAGCTGCAGCTTAGGTCCAAGTGCCAGGCACACGTTCATGTTTAGCTGATGATTGAAATTATTAATTTTCTTTCACAATGTTGACAACTCACATCTGGTATTCTCACTTGTTGGTCATGAACCGGGACGGTTCATACGTGGGGAGGAATGTAGCGGGAGGGCCGCTTCGGCCCCCCCACCTCGCGATAGCGAGGGGGTGGCCGCGAGCCACCCCTCGCTATTGCGAGGGTTGGCTGGTGGCCAGCCACCCGTTGGCTACCGGCCGGCCGGTTGGGTGGCTGGCGGCCGGTCAAGTGACCGGCCGGCCACCCGCCGGCGAGCCAGAAGTCGCCAATCGAGTTGGTGGATCGATCGACGGCCAAGAGGCCGTGAGGCCTCGAGGGACGAGGCCTGTGGCCTCGTGCCCTTGCCCTCGCTCGCCCTCCTCGCTGGCGAGAACAAGCGAGCACGAGAGTGAAGGCGAGGAGCGAGGAGCCCACGAGAAACGTCGGCGCGAAATCGCCGATCTTGCCTTGCATGCGACGATTTCGCGCCGTCGCGTCAAAACAGAAACCCGAGTTCGTTTATGACGAACTGCGAGTTTCTAAGCCGGAAAACTCGTGCAAACTCACGAGTTCGAGGTAATGTCCCCTCGTTTCGGACCCAGAATGAGGTGGTTAGGTGAAAACGGAAATGAGCCTCCGGTGACTCTAAATATTCGAGTCTCCCTGCTATGGGTCATTGATGAGGATTGCCCTCAGTCTTGCGAAGGGGGTAAACCCCTGACGCGGACTGAGAACGCGATTCGGCGAACTCCGACGACGACTTCAGAGTACGAGCTGGAGATTCCGGCCCGTTACAGATACATATACCCGACAAAATGATTTCGTATGCTTGTTTGTTGACGTGCCGCATGCAGTAGACAAACCTGCATGCTTAGTCAGAAATTTGACATTTTTTTCTTGACAGATTTGCGTGCTCATATGAAAAATCGACAGTTTTGCATGCTCATCTGAAAAGCTGACATTTTTGTGTGCTCATCCGAGGAGTTGACATTATTGAGTGCTTATACAGAAAGTTGACAATTTTGCGTGGCTTTTTCAAAACCATGCTAGGATTGTATTAACCTCCACTGTGCCGGCTCTCCACAAGCTTGCGTGGCTTTCAGTATGCACGGACCACTGGCTCGTCGTCGTGGTCGTCGTCGTCGTCGTCGTCGTCGTGGTGTCATTCGTGCGGCGATTCGCGGCAGCGCCGTATGGCGCCACTGCCGTCCGCCGCAGCAACTGCGGTCGCAGCCACGGCATCGGTAGCATCAGCGGCAGCAGCAGCAGCAGCAGCAGGAGCAGCGGCAGGCGCTGCAGCGGCTGCCGCCGCGGCGGGCGCCACACGCGGCGGCAGTCGGCGGTGGCTGCGGCACGCCGCCGCGCTGGCGCTGGCGGCGTCAGCGGCCGCTGGCGGATGCGCCATGCACGTGCACGTGGCGAGTGCCACATCCCCCAGAGCCTCCGGCATCCCCTCCGCCAACACCCCCTCTCCTGCTCCCTCTCCTGCAGCTGCTGCCGCCGCCTCGCCGATCCTCGGCCTGTCGGCCGTCCGCCCTGCCGCATCGTTGGCGGGCCACTCCGCATCCTCCTGGCCTCCACCCTTGTCCCCCTCCGCCTCCCCGTCGTCGTCGACGTCGGCGACATCGTCGTCGTCATGGGCTTCTTCGTCCTCAGCCTGGCTGGCGTGCGCCTTGTCCATGGGCGTGACGGCGAAGGCGTCCAGCGGGCATGCCCACTCTCGCGCTCACGCAGACGCTGATGGACGCGCGGACGCGCGCGCCATCGGCGGTGTGGACTGCACAGGAGGGGAAGGGGAAGGAGGAGGAGGAGGAGGAGGGGCGAGGGCGCACGGGCATGGAAGCGGAGGTGGCGGTTGCAGTGACAAATACGCCGTGGATGGCTATGGCTATGGCGATGGTGGTGGCGATGTGGCGGACGTCAGTCCACTGAGGCTGCTGCAGGTGCGTTGAAAAGCAGACGCCTTGCTGATTGGGTGGGTGGGTGTGCGTGCAAACTGAACTGAATCCGAAACCTTACCATTACCGTTATCGGTTCGGTTTCGAATGTTTCCAGTTCGGTTTGGTTCGGTTCGGGTTCGGATATCCTGGCGCAAGGTTCGGATACATCCGAAACCGATCCGAACTTCAACGTTGGGCTGTTCCGATCGGTTCGGTTTCACATCGAAACGGAACGGAAACCGAACATACATTCCGCTACACGCAGTTGATGGCGGGGCTCATCCGACAAACGCAAGGAAGGTGTGAGGAAGCGTTTTTTGGGATCGGTCATGCCGTCGACTCGACTGCGTGTTTGACTGTGGATGACTGGAAGTAATCGTTTCACGCTATGTGCGATACGTGTCGTATTGGTATGGCTATTCCCCTCCACTGTGTTGTGTTGAGTTGTGTTGTGTGCAATCCCTGCTGCGGGCAGCGTTGGGTGGGGGGGGGGGGGGGGGGGGGGGGTGGGCCAGGGCTGCCGGTCCGGTGGGCGCGCATGCATGCATGTGTGTGCACTTACATCACATGCAGGGTGCATGTGTATGTGTGCGAGTGCACATGCTCGTGTTGGTGCACATGCACACGCGTGCGCTTATGCGTCTGTGCGCGCATGCGCGTGGTGTGTGTGTGTTTTGCGCCGGCAGTGCAGGTTCACGTGGTGTTCCGCCATGGCGACCGCTCTCCCATGCCCATCGGCACGCCGCCACGCGACGCCGCCGCACGGTGGGAGGCGCGGCTGCAGCCGCGGCCAGACCCTGCCGTGCTTCCCTTGCGCCAGCACACGCGCGGCCTCGAGTGGCCCTACGGCCAACTCACCACGCGCGGTGTGTGTGTGTGTGTGTGTGTGTGTGTGTGTGTGTGTGTGTGTGTGTGTGTGTGTGCGTGCGTGCGTGCGTGCGTGCGTGCGCGCGCGCACGCGCGCGCTCGTGTGCGTGTGCGTGTGCGTGTGCGTGTGCGTGTGGGTAGGGTGGGGTATTTTCAGTATCGAAACCGGTATCGATATCGATATCGACCTCGATATCGGATATCGATATCGGTATCGATATCGAGTCAATATCGATCTCGATATCGATACCGAGATTTGGGGTACTT